>BSSO01004505.1:0-14442 GCA_030267885.1 Mesembryanthemum crystallinum | reverse complement strand
AAAAAAATACTCTCTCTCTAATCACACACACTCTCTCCAATCACTCTCACTCTTTCTATTATTTTATTCTCTCACAAAAATATCTCTCTATTACTTCTATTACTACAAGGGTAAATTTGTCTCAAAACACTCACCTAAAATCTTGTTCTCTCCTAATTTTTGAAAGCTAATTCCGGGACGGAGGGAGTAGTCACTATAATAATTATAATATGTTAAATAATAATGACCATTTTTTCGCAAACGTTAATTATTATGGTTATAATAATCTTATTCTTCTATTACAATCTTGTCCTTGTAGTGTCCAAGTGCAACAAATTCATAGTTTTCAGGAGCTTAGAGAAAATGTCTCAACAGAAATTCACTATAAAAAGAAAACATCATAAAATAGGAAAGTATCAGCATCATTACCACAATGAAGAGGAGAGAAACAAGGAGAGACCCATCAAGATCATCATACTCTTCTTTTTCTTTTTTTTTTTCTTTTTTTTCTCCTCTTAAACGAGAGATTAGGATCATGATAAACAAACTAGTATTACAATTTTGCTGCCCATATTCTCGCAATGAATATTAATAATAATATTAATAATATTATATACACTACAATAATGGAACAGGCCAAATTAACAGGCTGCCAGCTTTAAACCCCAAAAGGAAGTGTGAGGAAAACAAAATCAAAAGCCAGGCTCAAGAAGATGGGATTGAAGAATGTGATTTTTTGCTCATATTGCAATTGCATATTCAATTCTTGTGAAGCCTTACGGTAATAATTACAGGGGTCATCACCTACCTATTGTTATTTTGCTTGCTACTGGTGAAAAGACGAAGGCGACATTCCGCCTTCTGATCTTCTTGCTGTTTGTCCAGAAACGGATGATTTGTCCGACCCACGTACGTTGTACCTCTCATACACCTTTTCACGGTTCTCTGACCACCATGTTTCTGCCTGGTGCTCCCCAAATCTTCTTCGGCTGTGCATAGTAATGGAAGATTTCATGTCAAAACTTGAGATTGAAGGTAAGTTCTTTTTTCAGCAATGCTAAAATAAGGCACTTTTTTAAAAATTTCTTACAGAGCGTGTTTGGCCCAACATGTTGAAAGTTTAAACTTTTCTCCCTATTTCTCTTACAGTCTACCCCCTCTACCTCATTCAGCTAATAAGAAGCTAGAAACACTTTTTAGGGGGCCAAGTAGCACAAGCTTTAAAATGGAGCTTGTGTTCCTTGGTANACATTGGTGGGAACAAGCTAGAAGGATCCCACTATACAGGATCAAATCTTTCCCACTATGAGGGAACAGCAAGCTGAAACCTCAATAACAAACAAGATTTGTAAATGTGCATAAGAAGAATCAGCAAGTTTACCTGAAGCGCACTCGTTTGAGATCTCTCGTTCCATCTCGAAGGGCAACCAAAGTTATGTACACACCAGGTTCATACTGTTCAATCCACTCAGCTTCAACTGGATTATTATTAATATTACCTACCGTGGATGTGTTTTTCAACCTGATACTATTTGAACCATCTTGAGTAGCTCCAGACTCTCGCGCATCAGAGGCATCAGACACACTACTGCTACATGTTAGGAGCCCTCCAGCCGCACTGGATAGCTTGGCATTCAGCTGTTCGTCTCTCATATGTGACGATGAAAAGCCCTGGTTCTGCTGGTAACTGTTGTCATTGACCACATATGAATCCCTGGGTGATTGGAGAGGTCCTTGAGCTCCATTTGTCTTTACAGAGTCAACTCCAGTTGACAAGCCCAGATGTGAGCCATTTGTGGCATTAGGTCTCAAGAGGCCCTCTCCACTTGCATCAGGGATATGGATACCATTCGACTCAAAACCATTTGGTAGTTGTGGCAACTTTATGGTCTCTGGGTCATAAGCTCCAGGAGGCATCCTTTCGGCCATATCTTTGAGCTGAAACATTAACATTAAGACTATTTTGTTAAACATCATTCTGAAGCTGTCTCCCCAGAATAAGTGCCTATTGTTAGGTAGGGTATTATAATAACATAAAGGAAAATATATGCTCATGCTATCCTCGCATAATTTTCAGACCTTTGAAGGCTTAGGAAAAGCCTTGTATTAGCCAAAGAAAATATTACCACAAAGGCAGAGAATTAGCACAGCAAATTAAAATTAGAAAAAGGAAACATTAGTATAGAAAAAGAGGGAGGTAAATAGCAATATTCAGATTAGCAGTGAATTTGATGTCAAAGTTAGCCTATGTTGCATGGACACCAATATGCATACCGACATGGACATGACACTAACATGGAGAAGCACGCTTCATTCTACGACACTTGGAACACGGCACCTATCTGAGATGTCCATGCTTCATGGGTGTCAGCAATAAGAGCAAAAAGACCGGAAAAATTGGCAAACAACATAGAGTAAAAAATTCCTCTACGTATATGCAGCACAATGACCAACAGCTACCTTACTAAAAGGAATTTAAGAAAGAAACAAATCTGGTTTGCAAACTAACCTGTGCAGCAAGCGACTTTATCACTTCTTTTGCTGCTTTAGTTTTTGCAGATTCCTCTGCAGCAAGTGCCATAGCTTCTTGAGTTTTCTTTGTTGACTTCTGAAGTTCTAACTCTTGAAGTTCACAACGCTGCCGCAAGCTCTCAACCTTGCCAGATATTAGACCATCAAAATAAGAACTTAAATTAAAATAATGAAGAGACACGTTGGGTGGGAACTTTAACTATACCTGTGATCGCAATTTAAGTACTTCTTGATTTAAGAGCTCATTAGTCTTTTTCAAGCTGTCAGAAATACTTTTGGAGAAAGACAAGCCAGATGTAGTGGGAACTGGTGTAGCGGAACGAGGAGGACTCGGCTTCCTTGAGAAAGGAGACACAGGTCTTGAAATGGAACTAGCACCAGTTGGTGTAACAACTGGTCTTGGTATGGTTTGCTTTACATCAAAGCTGCTGGATAAAACAACATCTTTCAGCTGTAACAAGGAAGGTGTTTGGGAAGCCTGAACCAATGAGAACGTCTCAGCTTTCTTTCCCTGCTTAGCAGCTTTCGTATCTAGCTGCTTAATTAGATCCATATTAGGAGGCAGCATCGACTTCGACAGTCGTAACTCAGCCTTATCTAACCTATCTTTATTTTCACCAGAGAGCCGAGGCCCAGAACTTTTCCCTCTATTGCTACCAGTTTCAACTTTACTCAGTTTTGTGAAGCAAGAATCACATACACGGTATGGTTTCCTCGGATTTGGGGCAAGAGCCGCCCTTACTGCTTTCTTTGAACTACATGAATGGCAGTGTACAAGACCACAATTGTAGCAATTATGCCTTTTCCGAGTGAACCCAAATGCCTGTCTACAAGAAGAACATTGGGACTGCTCAGCGCCAGACACCCATTTGTGAAGGCATATAGCTGCTGTGTAGGTTGAACCGCATGTAATATATTTGACATGTCTATCCTTTAAAGCATCAACCAAAGTCGGTGTTTTTCGGTCTTCTATGTCTCCATGACCCAGCCTCCCATTTGCTCCCTTTCCCCATGTATAAACCTCATTCCTGGAAGTTAAAACTGCCACGTGATATGCACCACAAGCAATGTCCTCAACAGTCTCACCAGCAAGCCTATCCTCTACAAAACAAGGCAGTTTCCCATCAGAAAAAGGATTCCCAAGCTGACCGTAAACTGTACTTCCCATTGTGAAAACATGCCCTGATGTAGTCAACCCAACTGTTAAACTATGACCACAAGCAACTTTGTGAAAGTTGTACTCAATGAGTGATGGTACACAAGTTGGTTTGAGCCGGGGTTCCTTGTCACCTTGACCAAGACGATTTTTGTCACCATCACCCCATGTGAATAATTTCCCTGATGATATGCTTGAACTGGTTTGAGTTGCAATAACTTCAACAACAGCTGCAGTATGCCACACCCCACATGCAACAGCAACAGTCCTCAAACCAGACAAAGAATCCACCTCCTTTGGATAAGGGACACTTTCCCGATCTCCATGGCCCAGGACACCAAAAGTCCCGTCCCCAAATGTAAATAGCTGCCCGGTTGATGTTATAATTGCGGTATGCCAAGGACCACAATTTACAGAAGCCACTTGGAGCCCTTCAAGAGGTCCAGCAATTCTCTTTGGTATCCAATGACTGACATCAGTACCATGACCGAGGAGACCAGCATTATGAGTGCCATCACCCCAAGTGTACAACTCACCAGACATTGTTACAGCACAAGTATGAAATTCACCACATGCAACAAAATCTACATTGTAAGCAGCTAAAGATTCAACTAGACGAGGTTGGAGAACATCCTTTCCCACACCATGACCCAGCCTACCTCCAGATTCCTCACCCCAAGTGAAAGCTTCACCTTGCCTTGTGACAAGAGCGGCATGCCTGACACCACAAGCTATGTGGTGGACATCCAAAACCACATTAGACTCCAATGGCTTGGGAAGAAGGAGATCAGCTGTTGTGCCGAAAACATTGATGCTTTTCTCTGCTCCAACTTTGGAAGAACTGTCACATGTAACCTCACCCCAAATGTACACATCACCAAGAGCATCACAATCATCAGCTGTGGACCCATGACTGGAAGTGCTTGGTGCACTTGAAACACTAACTCGAAAATCTGAACCAGATCCTCTTGCTTGCATGTTCGTATTCTCTAAAGCTACATGTGATTTCTCAGATGGCATAAAATTGTCAGTCTGTTTATGCTTAGGGGAAGAACCACCATGAAAACTGAAAGAAGCCTCAGGAGAACTAAGATATCGTGTCAGAGTAGCAGAACTCTCACTTGGACTACTTGATACTAAGTCTTTGTTGTCCTGCAATCAATCAACATACAATTAGCCATTTTACAGCATTCAAGAAAAGGACCTAGTCTTCCTTTGAGATTAAGACCTTCCATAGTGAAATGAATGAACTGAAATTCCAACAAAAAGCCTAAAAGCTTGTTTCCAGGTAGGTAGTTTTACATTAAAGGAAAGGCCTTCATCACTCCACCCATCAATTTTCGACCGCCCACCTTTCCCAGCAGATATGAGTGCTGTAAGACCAGCAATCCACACCTCAGCCTCACCTTTCTCCTTGCAAATCTAGGACCAAAACACAGAAAAATGCTTATCTTAGTAACACATCTGAAATCCACAGCATTAAGACAATTAATGAAACTTGGCAACCAACCAGATCAAGAGATCGTTTTCCGTTGTTGTAAATCAGGGAAAACGACAAGTAATCCTTGTCTGGACGCAAAAACCTTCTAAAAACAGCCTGGACATTACAGAACAAGTTTAGTTGAAATAGCTAAGCTCATAATCAATTTTTCAAAGAATAACAACTCAAGGATATAACTATCTGGAACAATGTTATCAAATAGCACTCACGGTTCTTTGCCCAGGAATTATTCTTGACACAGAAGATAACTTTATACTCTTTTCGCGGCCACTAGATAACCAAATCAAAGTTGTTTCATCCTGTGAAATTTCAAAGGTAGCCACATGGTCACATGGTTAGAAAAGTAAGACAGCAAGAGATATCAGGATTAAGTTGGAACAAGATGAAAACCCTGAGTGGGCGCTCCGTTGGTTTAAACTTTAAAGAGATCTATTCAAAATTCACTAGTCCGAGCCAGGCCCAGGCGACTAGTCGAGCAAAGCCCAGCCAAAATAATAGAAAATAAGAAAAACTGGAAGAAGATGAAAATTCTACTTTCATACCAATGGTCAAAATGCAACATGAACAAAATTTAAAACAGAGAACACGATATAATTGGATTGTTGAGCAAAAAAAATAACCTACTGATGCCTGAGCTTTGACTAAGAAGTAAGAACCAGACATGAAAATCCAAAATCAAGGATAAACACCTGATGGGGGCATGCAATAACCAGTTGGCCATTAACAACTAGCTCAACAAACTGAAAAAAGTAGATAAATACATATCTCTGTCAATGCCCTGGCAAGTCCAACTTTATACAAGGAGACTGTTAATTTAAGATGACTGCTACACTGTTGCTCACATTCAAAGGATTTCATTGTCCAAGGCTCCAAGCTACTTCTGTTCAAATTTTAAGGATGATAAGTAGTGCAACAACAAATACTCCCTTCATCGAGTTACATTAGTGATCATTACTCCCTCCGTTTTTAAATGAAGGCTACAGTTACTATTGGGCACAAGTCTTAAGGAATGAAGGCAGTTACCAAAACACCCTTGCTTTATGACTTTCTAAGACAGCCTGATTGTGACATGTTAAGGAGAGAGAAAGTAGATTAAGTGGGCTTGTAGGTAATGTCAAGGATAAATTATTACCTAAAATAGGAGTGTAACCTTCATTTAAAGGTTACCCCAAAACGGAAATTGTAACCTTCATTTAAAAAAGGAGGGAGTATTATTTAAAATTGTAGAGAAAAAACAGTCAATTTCACTATAGACTTTAAATTTATGGTTCTATATCATATATTCCTACTCTCGTACTTAAACAACTAGTTATGAAAGACAAATTACTATCAGATGGTGTTTTGGTCTAAATCCCTAATTTTGAGGGGTTGCCACCATGTGATAACCAAATGGAAGGAGTATTACTCTCACACAAATAGCAGAAACATTTTCCAGGTTCCTCAAGCACGCTTCATCTACAAACCAAACATTAGCACTTCTTTTAAGAGGTCAACGTACAAAATGACCCAAAACCTCATCAGCTGTTGGTCAAGCCCAATTTAGTGCATCTATCAATAAACTTCCAATACACTAGCATGTTATAATTTGCATTTAGTGTCTATCTACACCCCACCATCTATCATTATTTATCATCCGCATTGCTTAATTCACATATGCCAGGATCTGACACCTTTATGAACATGAATCACTAAAAATAATACGTCCTTTAAGGATCTCTTAACTATAACTTATTCGAGGGACCATCAACCTAGTCTCATCACATTGTTTGTAGATCATCATTCCCATTACCAAGAAATGTATACGCCTCAATTGGAAATTTATACAGGACAAACTACATCTATCTCAAGGAGTTCAAATCAGATCAAGTAAACAGGATTAGTATTGGAAATAGAATGATTTCAGACAATCTAGAAGAATTAACAATCTTCCACCTGTTCTAATTGACAGTAATCTATTTAATCATAATAAACTTCATCAGTAAAGGTAACTTCATGGATCTCCTTCAACTAATTCAACAACTCTGAAGCTTCAAATACTACCATTGGTCCAAAATGAGCTCTACATCCTGTTTCTGAAAACTATGATCAACTTGATGGCCTATGATACCCTCTGATAATATATCACTCATGAAAAACCATCAAGTGCTTCAGCAATGCAATGAGTCGCACATGTTTGATAAGAACTGAAGTTAGAGGAAAACAATGGCAATATAATGGAGAGTAAGACTCCTATTGAGCAATGTGCCACCAGCTCAAGCCATTGCTTCACGCTGTATTTCATATTAAGGTTGAAGAATGACGTCAAACAAATTCTTATAACTCTAAGACCCATGAGCTAAATTATATTTTGAACATAAATACCATACATCATAATGATATCTAGATGTCCAATGACATGGAAGCAAGTTGATAATCTGTGTATAAAAATTTTCAAACAGGAGAGCAGATAAAGAAAAAAAAACAAAACATAGCAAAAAGAAATTTTGAAGGATAAAGTAACTCCGCCATGATCAATATACTGACTAGTGTCACATAAAACGTGGTACGTTGCAGTACTTGAAAAAAACAGAGAACTTAGTTCACTGCCTGGCTTGATTTCTTGTTTGTATGGGCAAAATATTTGGCACGATACTTCTGGTCCAAGGTACAATATTTATATATGAATCAAGATCGCTAAGCTAGAACTTGTTCATAATTTTGGTTGTTTAACAAGTTGGTTAAGAAGATACAATTGTCAGCTTTGTCAAATTTTGTGTCATTATCACAAATTCACCTCTCCTAACAGAACAATCTGCCCTTGTTTATTTTCCATAGTATGTCAGTCAATACTGTCTGCTTGTCGAATAATTACCTCCTACCTCCCCCCCCCCCCCCCAACAGTTGAAATGTCTCTCCTTCACTAGATTAGCTAACTCTCTTTTTACCCCACTTCCTCCCTTATGAGCCATGAATCTTTCTAGATTTGAGAACAAAACGCTCACCCTCCTCCCTCGTGTCCTTTCTCCATGAACAAGAAATATGTGAGTAAAATTTAGACGTTTGTTGAAATCAAAACAAAAAGGATGTGACCTCAAAACGGTTCAAAGCCATTGCAAAGGCAAATTCAACAGCCCTGACTTATGTTTTTAGTCCAGTCATTGTGATGGCTATGATCACACATATACAGTGACCAGAAGAAAGAAGGTTTAAAAAGGTCCAGTTACATGTAGTAATCTATGAGAAACACCCTAACATTAAAAAAAAAAAAAAAGAAAGAAAGAAAGAAAGAAAAGAAAAAATAATAATAATAATAATAATAATAATAATAATAATAATAATAATAATAATAATAATAATAATTAAATAAATAAAAACTACGAGTTTTGAGTTCTACAGCATATACTTCCAGACCACTCAACAGCTTAGAAATAAAAAAGGTAAACTTAAGAGAAAAAATAACAAAATAAATGTTATCCTTGCCTCTCCTTTGGTCTCGACCAAAGAAGTGTCCTAACATCATTTTTTGCTTGTTCTTACACAAAAGGTTTAACTGACTCTATATTGTTCAAACTAAAAGTCCTTCACACATTAGAGTTAGACTCTATCATCAATGAAATTTGAATATCAATCAGGAACCATGAGGAAGCACAATCAAGAACCAAACTGAGAATCTAACTTACACTAGAAAGTCTAAATGGACAAAACTTAGGCTTCCCCTTGCGACCATACTTAAGTAACTGGGAACCCTTCTTCAAAGCAATCAATGCCTGCAAAATTAAAAGAAAAAAGTGATTAATTCTGAGACAACATTTGTGATAACAGAATCGCATAAGCACAAAGTAATGAACATGTTAAGCATCTCCGATAGCTTCTCTAACAATTGCTCCAATCTGAAACCAATGTCTCAGTTCTGAAATGCCAGGAATAGTTGAAAACGAGCGGGAAGGGTAACAAGATTAAGTTGGAAATACGAAGGTAGAGAATTACCCAAGGATATCCCAGAATGGAAGAGAGGGAGAGATTAAAGTCAGACAAACAAAGTAGTTTGTAGAATTGAGTACACTTTAAGACCTTGGTCTAGAATGTGGAGTGAACACCATTAACAGTTAATAACCCTTGAGCGCAGATAAGTCAAGTTTGTCAAACCCCTCAAGAGAACTACAAGCTGTGCTATCATGCACATTCGCAGAGACAGAACCCGAATAGCAACCATGGTCATGACATTGCTGAAATCCACCTCCCAGCAAAAGACAAATGTACGACTTCCAGTGTCCTAAAATCTCGTCTCTTGGGGGGGGNAACCCACCCACCCAAAAAAAAAAGGACAAGATAAAAAGAAAGTAAAAGCAGAGAAGCAACCGAATGATGAATCCTAACAAAACTCCTCACCGGAATCTCTCCTGAAACAACAAATGCAGTGAACTCTCTCTAGCACATTATGGAAACAAAATTCAATTTTTTTCCAAGCACAACACCAAAGATACCAGAATTTGACAAATCATCAGCAAATTAGGGTCAAAATTGTACAGCAAAACCTAGCACAAAATCCTCTCAACACCCTCGATCAACCCACATTTCACCACCACATTAGTCTAACCCAAGTCAAAATTACTCTCACAATTAACCATCAAAAACCCTTCAACAACATTTCACAATTGAACCAAATAATCATCACCAAAGCAAAAACAGAAGAATTTAAATTTAGAAGTAGAAGAAGAAGAAAAATCACCTGCTCAATGTCACGATCGGCATTACCATAGTTAACAAGATCTGCCATTCAAAGTGACAAATTCACCGAATCGCCTCCCTCTCCGATCTCTCACATCCCTCCCTTTCGTCATCTATACCACCATTCAACTCTCTCTCTCTCTCTCCTCACTCTCTCACCTCCCTCAACCCCCTCAAATCAAAACCCTAGATCTAATTCCACCCTTTTTCTCTCTCTAAACTTCTCAGTTCCCACAGCAGATCAATCTCACTCCAAATTCCAACGTCTCAAAAACAACTCCACCCCTTATATATTCACAAAAAAAGAAGAGAGAGATAACTCGCCGGCGCCTTCAACTCCCGTACCACCAATTGGCCGGAGATTTCGCCGCCGTCAAATCTCCGGCGAGCTAGAGAGAGAAACGAAGAGGAGAGAGAAAATGCAGTAATTTTAATTTTAATTTTTTTTTTTTTGTCTGAGGAGAGAGAGAGTATCCAATTTAAGTTGCCAAAGTACGAGTCAAAGATGATGAGAAAGAGAAGAAAAAAGAAGATGGGACATTTTTAAGCGACATTTAACTATTTACGCAAAAATTCGTGACGGACCAATCAAAAATCAGAAAATTAATTTGTTATTTATTGTTTTTTTTTTTTTGGTTGTTATTTATTTTTTGGTTTCAAATATTTTTTGGGTGGTTGGGCGAATGTTTTTTTGGTTCGCCCGGGAAGAAACGGAGATAGTTTGTGGGAAAACGGAAAAATGGCACGTTGGTAGGTGGGCCGATGTAGGAGAATTTACGATTTTGCCCCTATGGATTTTCTGGGATTTTCTTTTTTGTTTTTTTACTTTTTCACTTTATAGGTTTTTTTTTTGGCCAACGCCAGCAAAGCAGGGACACTTGCTTTTCAGTTTTTTCAGTTCGGAGTTCTCTTTTTGTCTCCACAAGTGTGGCTGCCATTGCCTACTCCGACGCCTATGTGTTCTTTTGTGGTCTTCACCAATTTTTTTATTTTTATTTTTATTTTTCGACAATATTATTTCGTTATTTTGATGATAGACTTGTGCATCTCCAAGGCTTGGTTTACATCCGATTTAGGTTTATTTACGATGATTTTTCAACAGTTAGCAGCCACTGTAACATTTGTCAACCACTATAATGTATTTGATCTCCATCATACGACAACTTTCCATTTACGATGACTTTTCTATGAATAATTTTTTTATTATGTTTGGGTATTACTTGTTTACCCCTTTATCAACTCCTTAGCATGATTGCTTTGATAGAATATAGAATAACCTAAGTGGGCCTTAATGTTGGGCCAATATAACTAAATACCAAATAATTAACATTATTCTATATTATATTATGCTTAAGTTATACTTCAATACAAATACTCAGAGATCTTATTTGGTTATATCTATATATCTATATACTATAACTAAAGCAATTGCCGCTGACATCAGCAGTGCCACATGGCAGCCTCTCATGAAATATTTTCCCGCCTAAAAACAGAACACCCTAGGAAGCAGGTAGAAATACACTGAATGCATCTTGGAAAGCCTAGAAAAACTAGAAACTTCTTTTCAATTTATTTATCTGACTCTCTGGGAAGTTTAACCAATTTGTTTATTCATCTTCTCCCACTCGAGCGTTGTACTACCGGAATCTGGAAAATATAAGACATGTAAATGCGGTATTAAATCTCCTTTCCATTTTCTCTATCCTCAGTCTTCTCCCCTTCCATTCCTCTTTCTCACCGACTATCTAACTCTTGAGGCCTTTTTTTTTTCCTCTCTCACTTCATTCGCGATTGGACACTCTATAAGTGTTTCCCTTTGTGAATGTTGAGCCGAGGAAAAGCTGTTGCCCAAGAAACGTAGCATGAGAATCCACTCTGTACTTGTGAACCACTTCATCACGCTCTCTTCTCAGCAGCAATTACAGCAATAACAAACATCTTAGAAGTACAATATATTTCTTCCTTTTTGTTTCAATTGAATGTCAAAAGCAATGTAATGTCAGATTAATTATGAATTTTGAGTAATTTTTGTTAAGTTTGTCTGAAGACTCTTTTTTCGCCCTCATGGTTATCGTAAATTTCGAAGAATGGAAGGTAATTATCTCTGACTCTTTTAATCGAGTTGAACTGCTTTTGGTGGCAATATCAATTTCATGGAATTGATCTTCAACTCAATTTCTTCTGTTGTAACCCCAATTTCCTTCTCTGTGACTATGTATGTCAAATTTTTTTAACTTTTTTTTTCCTTCATATTCATTAATTTATTGTCAATGAATATGTGGTAAAAGGAGTTCCCGTCTAAATGCTCTATTGCTCTAATCACCTTCCAGGAGGACTTTAAATGCTCTATTGCTCTAATCACCTTCCAGGAGGACTTTAAATGCTCTATTGCTCTAATCACCTTTCAGGAGTAATGTACTCTAACAAACCATGTAGCTGTGTCAAATGAGGAGTCGATGGTTTGTATGTATCTTCAGTTGAGGAGGAATGGTAGGAAGACAGATATACATGGCCAAGTCTCCCTTCAATTGTTGTCGTCCAGGCCTACGGCACTAGTGGAGAAAAGGTCATACGCGACGGTCGTTAGGGACCATACACGACGGTCATAGGGCGACGCATACAAAGGGGTCGTGCATGGTATGGGGGCAATACACGACGGTTGTTAGCCGTCGTGTATAGTTAACCATACGCGACGACTATTAACTAAAAGCCGTTGTGTATAGTGACCATACACGACGGCTTTTAGTTAATAGCCGTCGTGTATAGTCCCTTTATATATATATAGCCTATATGCGATTTGAACCCATGTCTTTTGTGCAATAGCACAAATGCTCTACCAACTGAGCTAATAGGCTTGAAAGATAAAAAAACAAGGGATACTCACAGAGCTTTATATATTTCCTTAGAGTCAGGGAATTGAGTGAAGGAGGGCATTTTACAAGGATTCCTTATGCTAAAACAACATTTAATTTGGCCTCTTTTTAGACTCTTGAATACAGATAAAGATAAGCCTAGAGTAATATCCATTAACTGGAATTAGACAAGACAAGGCCTCAATTAGAAGCTCAGATAATAAGCTTAGATAGAAGAGAAAGGGGATGTATCCAGGAAGAGAACAGTTTGTTCACCAAGCTTAATCAGCTCAATGCAAGCTAATCCAATAAATGGTGTATTGAACTTGAGGGCATTAGAAAGGAGGGGCTTCAGATAGATAGTGTGTGATAAAAGAAAGGTTTGTAGCAGCAAGAAGAGACGAGGAAAGAAGAGAAAGTTGGCAAATCAACAGGTAAGTAATAATCCCCCAACGTCCTCAAACATTGGACCTCTCAAGCCGATGTAGGTAATTGTCATGAGCGGTAATGTCCGACACATGTACCCAACAAACTTCCACTCTCATAGGACATAATGAGAGCAAGAAGACCAATTAACTCAGGTATACACAACATTTCAGCTATACAAACACCCAATCTAATATTTACTATACAGCTGGTAGTATAGTATGGTGTTGTTAAATCAAAGGCTTAATCAAGTTGGGGTCGATGTTAGATAGATTATGACAATGACAAGTGCAGGTCAGCCTCTGAAATAGGAGTAGCAATAGAGTGGGATTGCCCCTCATCTCATCCTGCGCTACATAAATATCTCACTATCCAAAAATGCAATGCAAAGTGCACAATGTCATTCTCTTTGTTAATGATACACCTACAGCTCAATGATAACCATCATATAATTGTTTGACAGTTAAACTCCATAAATATCCAGAAATCATTGTAACATGGGAAAAAATTGCAACCAAATGAACAGCTAGTTTCAACCCAATTGATCATGTAAGGGACAATATAATCTTGCCAATAGGTATCACAAACCTGTCAAAAAAGAATTCTCTACTGATGAACATCTACTTCTGTTTCTTTTTCTTTGTAACCCCAACAGCTTTCACATCAAGCACTTTGCCCTTCAGCTTTCAGCTTGACAACAACATCATATTCTGACATCATACAAGTTCCAAAAGTTAAAATTAGTCCCAAATACTAGTTAAACTTAAAAGAGCAACAAGAAGAAATGGAAAAGGCTTTTAAGTCTGCTCTAGTAATAGGCATCTTCGTTATTGCACTTGGTACACCCCTAGCTATCCAAAAACGTCTTGGTTTCCCCTCTTTACATATGCATATATGTGAGCCTACAGTAAAAGCTTTTATCAAAGACGTGATGCATTGCAAATGTGCACCTCTGTAAAGTTAGCATAAAAGTATGTTCTCAAGCTTTGTTCTCGACCACTCTAGCTGTGACGCTCTTTTGGCATCAACACAAAAATAAAACAACCTCCTCATCTAACCCATTCCAGCACCTGATTAACGTAAAGCAACCATTATTAACTTTGATCAATTCGATTATTACTTTATAGTGTTGATTCAAATAGAAAAAAAGAAATTGAAACGGAAAATTGCGAAATCGTAGATAATCAAATCAAGGAGAAAGTTTCGACTCTACCTCAGAGATGACTCTGTATAGAAGCCAAAGATGGCGTCTTGGAAATTTCCGTAGTCGGTGGGCCGTTTTCTGACGA
>BSSO01004504.1:0-14444 GCA_030267885.1 Mesembryanthemum crystallinum | reverse complement strand
ATTTAGATTACACTTTTTTTAGGAGGGAAAATTCTAGTGCTCGAGATATTATTACGTATAACTAAACTTAATATACGGCACACGTCATCAAATAGATCTTTGAAAAGATAATCCAATGTGCAATTTAATCCTATTTAGGAAGGAGTGTGATTTATAATATTAAGAGAGTTCACATATATTAAGAGTCCTGATTACACTCAATCACATCCCTCTAATGGAGGAAATAAATATTCAACGCAATTATCTACCAAGATATTCCTTCCAAATTCGTTTTTGACCCATATCATAAACGGGTCATATACCAAATAAAAAATACACAATTCCTAAATGGGTTTAAGTCAAACGGGTAATATCACATGAGTCCTTCAACCTCCATCAATGGCCTCCATTGCTTGTTCATCCTCAAAAACTCCATCAATGGCATTTCATGAACAAAAATGAAAAACAAACATAAAAATAAAAAAATAAAAAATAAAAAACATAACAATACAATTCAACTAATTAGAAAATAAATAGAAACCAATTGTGTTGTATGTATGTAAATTCAATTAATCAAATAAAACAATCTATTGAATCAAATGAAAAACTCATGGTGAACACATAATCTTGTGGGTTTGTAAATTTAAGTTTGATATTTAGCATTCCATGATACGCAATGAATTTCAGATGTTTATTTCTGTGTTATTTATCTAATTTTGGATGGTATTTACCATTAAATTATGTGATGGGGATGTCATATATTCCACATTAGCATATTTAATGGATGTGTGTCATGGTGATGATGGTGCATGCTATGTGTATATACATGGATTAGTGATGGTTTATTGATAATATAGTAATTGAAAAGAATTTCGATCATAACAAAAGAAAATTATTATTCGGTATTTATGAATTATCGTTAAATCTTTTTTTTAATTTCTGAATTTAATTTTGCAATTTACGAATAATATATATAAATCCGGAAATTATTTTCGTAAATGATTTATATTTCCAATCATATTAATCAAATTTAATATCAAAAATAAGTTAATTCATTTACCCATTAGGTAATATATTATTACCTTCCTAGAATCTCTCCCTTCCTAATAACTACCTGTACACGTGGACGGCACATATTTACTTTGTAGTAAAATTAACGGTTAAGATTTTGTAATATCAATTGTTGAAAAACACATGTAGTGGTTGACAACCACTGGAAAAAATTTCAAAATGAGATTAGCGCAAGTTCAGCACAATTTTGGTTTTCCGGTTGGAATCTTCATTTAAAAGATTTCTATATTACTTCAAACCTATTTAAGAAAATAGTTAAAAATAATTAAAGTATTTGAGAAACTCATGAAAAAATAAATAAATGTGGGGAATCTGCGCGAATTTGTGTTTTTTAATACCCTATAGTGGTCGAATCTTTTTTTTAATACCCATCTGTCATATGGGGTCTTTTTTAATACCTATCTGGCAATGCGGCCACACTTTGTGTATAATTTCCAGCAAACTATATATGAAAAATGGTTGGCAATGAATATTTAAGAGAAAATATGTTGTATAACTAGAACGGACTGAATGCATATGGGGTAAGTTGATATGAACTAATTTAGTGATTTTACTTTTTACCGGTCCGCGGATCCATGGGTCAACTTTTTTTAATTACTTTATTTATAAAACATAAGGATAGTTTCATATATGACCTATAAAGGCGAGCATATTTAGAGAAACATAAAAAAATACACAATTTATATGTTGTAGGCATCGTTCAATTTTTCTCTTTATAATAATTACTTAATAATTTTAAGGGTTTTTTTGTGGGAAACCACCTTATATATAGGAGTTTTGTGAAAAACCCAATTATAAAATTGATTTTGTTGGGATCAACCTTTTAAATGTAAATCCCCTTGACAGACCCACCCTACATCTGATTCTGGCCAAATTAAAGGGCTTTGTTCCCGTTTTACCCTTATACTTTGTAATAAGTGTATTTTTTTAGCCGAGAAAATTAACTAAAACCATTTTCCATGGAAAAATTAAAGGGTTTTGTTCTCGTTTTTCCCTTATGAAAATGTGTTTTATTATTTTTTTTCACCTAAAAAATACAATTATTATAAAACATAAAGGCAAAACGGGAACAAAGCTTTTTAATTTGGCCGGAATTAGGTGTAACATGGGTCCGTCAAGGGAATTTATTTTTATAAGGTGGTTTAAAACAAAATTGATTTTATAAGGGGGTTTTTCACAAAAACTGTTATATGTAAGGTGATTCCCCACAAAAAAAACCCTAATTTTAATGAATAACCATGTGTTGGAAGCAGTGGGGGAGCCACATTAGGTTGAATGGGTGCCTAGGCACCCACTTGACCTTTTTTTTAAAAATATTAATAGATAAATTTGGATATTTTTTTAAAAAATTATAATTTATATAAATATGTTAAAATACATAAAAAGGAACCCACTTGAAATAATTATTGGATGTGCTACTGTTTGGAAGGAACACTAAATTAGATTATCTATATAATAAATTTCTTCTAGAAATATCGTGCGTCGCACGGGTCAAAATCTAGTTTTTTCTAAAAAAAGTGCACAATTTTCTTGAACTGAACACACCCTATTCCTCCAATCTCAAAACTTCTACTAGTTGAACTCATTTTTGCATTCTTATTAAGTAGGAATTTAGATTAAGCAAAATTGATACAGGTCTGAGTATCAAATCCGTATAACCCAACCCAATCCCGCATTGTACACTAAGGTGATCTGATGCAACCCTAACCAACTCGAAATTTTTAAAATCCAAGAAAACATAACAAGTCTATTGATAAGCTTGGTTGATATCTGCCTCAAATTAGCATGATCCACTACCCAAGAGGTGTTGGCCCACTGGTAAACAAGCTTTGGCTTATACACCAGATCACAGGTTCGAGCCTCTTGGGGAGCACCTACACGAATTTATTCGTGGAATACGATCCACTCCGTAATCGAATCGAATGAATACAAATAGGTTATAGACGCGAAACGATTCTCATTATCAGTTTGTCTACTATAGGTTTATAGTGATTGGAGACCAAAAAAATTAGCATGATCCACTCCGTAATCGAATTGAATGAATACAAATAGGTTATAGACGCAAAACGATTCTCATTATCAGTTTGTCTACTATAGGTTTATAGTGATTGGAGACCTGTTATCTTTCCATTGGCCATTTTCTGTTTTTGAAGCATAATTTACTGTTTCTATATTAATTTTCGCAGGGCGAGCTTTTAATTTGTGTAAGGAAACTTCCTATTTTACCCTCCCACTTAAGCCCACTCTCTTCTAACTATTCTCTCTCCTCTCCCCTATATCACTCTCCTTCTCAAGGTGAAACACCCACCCATCACAGCCACCACCACCACTACCACCGCCACCTACCACTACACCCAGATAATTTATTTGGCTAATAATCGCATTTTCAATTTTCTTTTTCTCCCCACTGAACGAAGTAGAGGGCCGCTCAAAATTCTAGGCCCGACATTAGGAAGACAATTGAACTTGCTAAACCCCATGAGCACTGTAGAACTTGCTAGGCTTTACCCCAAGTGGGAGTAGGAAACTGCACAACCCTCCCATAGTAAGGCCTAGATAGTTTTTACGATCCTCCTGTGGTCGAGCCTAAAATTGTGAGCAACCCTCTAATATGCGTTAAAAAACTAATCTAGAGCGTTATTTTCAGCTTTTAAGAGGAAATATTTTTAGATATTATTTTCTAATTTAGTCCTATTAATTGCAGGGCTATGATATTTTGTATGATCTGGTGGTAGAAGGAGGGGGAGAGGAGAGATGAGATAGGAGAGAGAGAGAGAGGGGAGAGGGGATAGAAAAGGTGGGGGCTTTTAAGAGAAAAGTAAAGGTAGTTAAAGATGAAAGGGTAAAATGGTCATAAAAATTGAAGTTGTCCTTTTTATATATAAAATGGCTTGTGCACGTCAGCTTCCGACGATCGCAACTACACCGGAGGTCACCTAAGTGATACTACGAAAATTAAAAACACACCTTGCAAAAACCAATTTTGGAAAAAATAAATATAAATAAACAAGCCTCATTGGTTTTGATGTCAAAGCGAGGGGGAGCATGCTCAAAGATTCAACAAGAGTATCCACCGACGACATATAATTCCAAATATCTAAATTAGCGAATGCAACCTCCAATACCACAAAATATTATTACACCTGAATAACCAAAAACTAACAATCGCACTATGACCTATGATAAAGAATCTGCAGCCCAGAGACAAAATGTGACCCCTGGAATTCAAAATAAAGATGATAAATTTTCTATTTCATAACGACCTTCCTAGTTACTGAAGATTTAAACAAATGCTACATTGACCTGATATTTTTCCTCTATAATGAATCCTATGAGTTTGTCCTTAACTCTGTATAAATAGTACATAAAATGCCCCTTTTCGCATAGTCCAGGCTCTATGCAAGGGGAGGACCAGTATACAAATGGAACTGTCTGTGTGGATGTATACAGCTGCATGGAGCAAAGAAGCATATAAAATTTTAATCCCGACCACGTCATGTGACGTTGTACAGAGGTTATCAGCGCCTTCCGCTAATCATCCGAGGGGAGGCTGAATGAATTGGGGGTACTGTTATCACTCACCAGTCAGAAGCAGATCCTATATTAAGGTTAGCCAGTTCTAAATCTGGGATTCCGACCATGAAGTTGAAATAACAAACAAGATATTAGCGGGTCCAATAAGCAAACCGAAATGGACCCTAATGCTTCAACCCCTTGTGAGTCGTAGAGATATTCGTGTTCCGGAGAGACCTCCAAATTCAATTCATGATCACTTTCCATAATATGATTGACTAGTCGCTTTCACTGCTATATCTGTCTGCAAAACAGCAAATAAAGAATGGATTAAGAAATTACAATCATCTTTACTGTGCTTTGACAATTTAAGCAGACAAGGACAAACCTCCTGACGGTCTTTTCCCTTCCATGGCTTCTCTCTTATCTTGGCAACTTTGACACAAGAAAGGGCCATCCCATGGGCGAGTTTTCCGATTGGAAGAGCCAGCATGTATTGATATACCGTCTCCAGGTTTAATCTCCACTTGACATATGGCACACATGAACAACTTGAACATATTGCAAAGTGGGTATTTTGTATCTAACCTGCAAGTAACAAAGCTAATGTTAGAAACATATAGACAAAAAATTGTTAACTTTGCAAACACAGGTGCTGGAGCCTGGAGTGATCCAAAATAAGGCATGTTGACTCGAGAAAGCGACTAGAAAGAAAGAGACAAATGAGACCAGACCTTTCTGAAAGGCTCGCGGATCCTTCTTCAAACATCTCCTCGACGACATCTGGCTCCATATACTCTTTTTCGCAATTTGAAGATGACTCAGCTGCTTTCTTTCGAAACATAGCCTTGAAAACTCCTCTTCCAGGTTTCTTTGGAGGCGGCAATGAAGGGTTACTTTTCTCTGCTGGAAGAATATCAACAACAATGCAGGTTGTATCATCTCTTAGGCCCTTCACCTGCACTGCCTCCTGAAAATTGTACAGAGAGGACAAGACCAACCATCATTGAATATAAGTACTAAATGAACGAGTAAAACTAGAACGAAAGCAAGGTATTGGTCAGCGTACTTTAACAATTTGTGCAGCGGCGGCCTCTGCTGACATCCCACGACAACAATCGAGTACTGCTTCAAAACTTAAAATATCCCAAACACCATCACTGGAGATAATAAGCCTACCACCAGCAGTTGACAGCTGCATATTTGAATGCAAATTACATTTAAAACTTGTTTCTAATGACTGTCATGCAACCAATCAAAAAAATGGAGTTGGCCATGTACAAAAAAATATGAGAACTGAAGAAATCATTTCAGCTACAAATTATCCAAGCATTTTAAATATTTTTTCTGACATCTTATGACATGTTAACACCCATAATTCCTTAAATAGGAATCTTATTAGTGCTATTCACTGGTATCACAATATCACACACTGCAAATGGCAGATATGGTTCCTGCAAGTGACTGCTAGTACCATCACCACAGCAAGGCCACTAAAAAATTGTTTCAACTGCAGCTAAAACTTAGAATCACAATAAAGTGATATGCTACCTTAGAATCGCAATAAAAGTGATATGCGTACCTTAGAATCACCTTATCAGAGGTATTTTTAAAATAAGAAACCACGATAACACTAGTTATTGGTGGCTCGTTTTTGTAGTTAGCATGTCCAATCATTTTCTCAACATAGCTTACACATACCATCTTAAAATGGACATGTACACTAAACAAGATTTGACAGCCAAAATACAAAAAATATTAACAAGGTTAGGTATGCTCATGTGACATTTGACAACTGGTAACACCTATAAATCAAAAGGCATTCTTCACATGCTTGACTTTCAGATAAATCATTCTCTTCCTTATTTCCATTCTTCTTTTTCTTTATTGTTATTATTATTTTCAAAGTGAGGAAGGGGGGATGGGAGACCAACTGCAACCATTGGATTTCATGTCAGTTCACCCGATCCAAACTAAATATACAAGGATGAGCTTAGTTCGATGTATGAAAACTGGAAGTCAATCCAAGTATGGGTGACTTAGGGGGAGGGAGGAGGTTAACATTCTCACCCATTCATCTGATATGGCTAGATAATTCACATACAAATATTCAAAATTTAAACACATCCCCCTAATGAATTTATGAAACTATGGACAATTTCTCTTAGCGACTCGTCCACAACCTATAAGGCCATTCATGCAAGGTCCATCTACTGATAAGAGCATGGATATTAGTGACACTGTTGGGGAAAAAGAAGCATAAAAAGCCAAAAAAAAAAAAAAAAAAAAAAAAAAGGTAGCAAAACTCTAAAGGGCTAGTCACAAACACGGAAAAAATATATACATAGATAGAGCCTGTATTTGCAGTGCTCCTTTGTTACCCTAAAATTTCTAGAAATCAATCACACCCCTCAAAATGTCTATTCAGAGCATAAGCAGAATCAATGTTACATCTAGTTACATTGATCACTCAAAGAAGTGCAATACATCCTACTGATTAAATTAGCTATCACATGGTAGTCTAGTGGTAAAGACTTTAGTGCGCTTTCCACCTCTCCATAATAGGATTTCCCTACCCTTACCCCCTTCCATTTTCATCCAAAGTGTCTATCCTGTTAATAGCTAGGTTGGGTCCTGAGATAGAACAACCCATGTTAGGGTTATAGAAACATGCCATGTAAAATAAAGTTCGGTAGTTCATGACATAGACTTCAAAAAAGAATGAAATTAAGGGGAGTTAAAGAATATACAAACTAACTGATTCAATTTTAGGATTTTTCACCTTCAAAAATATCATTGACAAAGTAGGTGAAGGTCATGCAAAAATGAATAAAATTGTGTATAGCAAACTCACCCTCACTTGCTTTACATAAGGAACTGGAACTATAAATTCGCCAACATCTCTATCTCCAACTGATCGTGAAAGACACAAGCCACCAGGCCAACATCTCAAAGGACCAATCTGCATAAAATTAGATGAATCACTTCAATTAACAATTATACTAAGGTTTCAGGTTTATCTGGGGGAGAAGGGTTAGAAACTTTTTTTTTTTTTTTTTTTTTTTGAGAGAAAAGAAACTTGTAAATGCATAGCATCCCGAAATCAGTCTCCCAACCATAAAACTTAACATATGCCTAGATAAGAACAATAAAATTTCCAAGATTTTCTTGGTGTTTGAAGTGTGTGATAAAAGGAAGTTACAGACAGTTGATTGCTAAAACAAAAACTGCACAAACTATAGGAATTTGTATCAACCACATCACAATAAGCTGCAACAGTAATTAAAATCCAAAGTCCAGTAGATAAGTCAGTGGCAAGTGGCTGTTACCAAGTGACTGAATGTCCACTCCTGGACACACTTAGTGGGTCAAAGAACTGAATTTTCTACCACCCATCTTCATATATATTTTTTTCAGATTTTGAATTTGATATTTTGATCTATATATCAAAGTAATTCAAAAAACTTACACCCTAAGATAAAAAAGAAAGCTGCTGCCTCATGCACCTTTCTTCTTTACTGCTTCAGTTCAGATCATAAGCACTATATCTAACCCTATCTTTAATTTCTGATTTACACAAGAGGTGAACATAAAATGATCCCATAACGCCTGCATGTCATGATATGCAACAAAATCACTCCAAAGCCAGAATGTTCAGCATTTTAAAACTTCTATATAATCTCAAGATCATCAAATGGTAATAAGTAATATGGACCCGCCTATAAGGCTGTACTTCTGCCAGAGTTGATCTGCATACCTTATACACATAATTAAAGATTTGTTATATTTTCATCAAAGCACCCTTATAGCTAGTTGTGTGAGATATACAAAGACAAAACTATTATTTTAGCATAATAACAATTTTTGGGACATCATACATAGTTATAGTGACTATCATTATCATTTCAAAAAAGAGGAAGTTTAATAATTGGACAATAGTTAATACTTAACCTAAATCAAACTTTTTAGCATTTTTCCCAGAGCAACCAAGAATGTTCTCAAAATGATTTTTCATACTCTCTTTTATACTATGCAAGCCCATTTCATAAAACTCCTCAATCTTTGGGCACACCAAGGAACATGAGCCATTTTACATACTCAAGTTGCAGCAATGATACATAGGGGTCAAGTGGTTTGGTTAATCGTGGAGATTCACCAACTCTGTTAGTCAACTCTACAATTTTCCCTAGCTGCAGCTGTGTAACATACATACCTAATACTCTGAATGCACAGGACAGTACGATCCTGTAAATATAATGGTAAACACAAAAGGATACACAATGCACAGTCTAGCACGTTTGACAAGTCTGACTAAAATATTCACTAGTATGTTTGGCAAACAAAAAATGAGATAAAGTTAAGGATAATGGCACACAATTGAAGAGTAGAAATACCTCTGTGCCACCACCAGTATTGAGACGACCAACTTCACCCCCACTAGCAGTGACACGTTCCCTCCTGATTGCAAGTTGATCAAATTATTAATCTCAGCAGCATTCAGTTTAGGTATTACATAAACAGGCACAATGACTTAGCTTAGGTAATACATAAATAGCAATTGTGACTTACTCTTCTACATTGCTTTCAAGCCTGTGATCAGCAGATAAGGAATATAAATCACCCTCAGCAGATTCAAGTATGCAACGTGAGTCTCCAACTGATGCTACAGTTATAAACCAACCTTCAATAATTGCAAAGGTAACAGTAGTTCCTGATGCTTGCCCTGAGAATAAAGTTAGAACTAGTCAGCTAACAAACCTCACTAAGCTAATAAAGATATACGCTTGACTTTAAAGACTGGCATAAAGATTATACATAAATTTCTACGTGCAAACATGGAGTCAGATGCAACTTTCACACCATTCATGCATGCCATCAACGTTTACAAGCGCGACATTCATAAACAGTATTCTCATCATGCATTCCAAATTTCATATTCATTGGAGAATCAAAGGCTTGATATCTGAGAAGCATAAATCATGTAATTGAGAAATCTTATAGCTAAAATACATACACATTGACAATGTGGACATCGATTGTCCTATAACTAAGTCAAGTCAATTTAAGGTCTCACTCCAGTCCAGAATCTACAATGTGTGATTCTACATAACACTTAGAACACATACGGCATCAAACAAGTCAGAAGCTTGCCCACTATTATCCTGGAATAAGGTGGCGTTTACTTCAATGTGATGATTATTAAAAGAGAAATTTCAAATGAGTTATACTGAGGTTGAGCAAAGATACACTAAGGTGTACCGACATTTTGGAAAATACACTGAGGCATGCTATTTTGAAAACTCAACTGCAACTCCTGATTTTAGTGAGTGGTGTGAGTAAATTTTACACTGGGAACTATCAAAAATAATAGTAGTAAGTAAAACAAAACCAAAAGGGCCCTCCACAATCAACCCCAATTGATGACCCGCACCGCTTTATATATCATATCTTTACGGCTACAAAGATAAAGAGATACCTTTTGAAACCTACTGACTTCTTAGGACTATTGTCCCTTATATTGTTTGGTCTTTAGAATTATGAATTGTATTCAACTTTTTAAATTAGCATAACTCAGTGTATTTTGTGAAACATCAGTATACCTTGGTACATTTTCGCTAAAGCTCATATACTTCACTGAAATCTTCTCTTATTACAACATAATGAACATTTTGTAGTTGTACACATATTCATAACCACTCATAAAATTTGTAATTGTTAGGGTGGTTCTACTAGAGCAATCATGGTTATATTGATTGATGTAATCGTTGATACATTTCTGAATAGCTCCTCCCCCTCCTCTACTTTTCAACACTACCTCAACCTCCACTTACTAAACAGATGCATTACACAATTACTTCCAACTAAACAAGCCCTAAGATTTAATCCATTCAAGCACAAAACCAAATTACTTCAGTATGAATATGCAAATACCTTTCTCCAAAAATTCTTTATCTGTTTTGACAAATCCTGCTACCAATGCCCTTGGCAATGCAGCTACCCAATCATCTCTATTAAGATCAGAAGGTATAGCACTTAGCACGTTATTTAGAAGGTGCTCCTTTGTATATATAGCTGCTGCAGATCCATTATGTCCATCAAACAGCTGCAACAGAAGAGTTGGTCAGCTAAAAACTCATAGTTTAACAACGGACTGTGGCACACAAGCAATACAAAAAAAATCAAAATGTAAATTCTCTCAGAAAGCCACTAAGCATCATGCTCTAGTAATCAGATAGAAAACTCAAAACAGGTCATAAAATCCAGATTTGTACTACACATGTATTATTGCTAACCCAAAGTACCCACTAAGAAAATTATTTGTCAACAATGAAGCCACAATTACAAGAATAATGCAACACATATTGAACCACAAAATGGAAGAAATAATGGGATTTTAAACTTTTGATAAGAGGTTGAATCTGTGACGCCCCTAGAACAACTCAGTTCAACAAATCAAATCATAAATTTATATTTCAAAAAGAGGGCAAAAAAAAAGAAGAAAACAATACCCCAAAAACCGAAAACGTAGTGACACCATCGCCAACAATCCGTTGGCATTCAGTCTTCAAAAGCGTGTAATCCTCCCCTTTCTTGCTCTGGCTAGCTTGACCATACGAAAGCTCTGGATTCTCAATTTTCTCACTTTTTTGTTCGCGCCTCAACAACACTGATAAGGGAACTGTTTGATGTTCGCCTCTCGACGACATCGTTTTGTCCCCTTTTCCTGTAAAGATGATTACTCAATCACAAATTTCTTTCTGTCTCCGTCACTCTGTCTCACACAAAATCCACTTTGACGCAGTCTAATCTCAAACCTCTTTCAATGCACACAAAATCTGCACAATAAACGTACAAAATGCATACGAAATGATCAGATTACACAAGATCTTCAACAAAACTAACAAATTCCACGAAATTTCCAACAAATTCAAACAAACAAACAAACACATCGCAGATTTATCAAATTCATAACAAAACAACCAAGAACAAACATTTAAACAAATGCAGATTAAAATGTGAGAAACTAATCACAAAATTAACCAAAAAAAACAACAATATTCGAACAAAAAAAGTTTCTAAATTAAGAGAATCTTACAACAAAGATCAAATCGGCGATGAAACGGAGAAATTATACTAGATAAAAGAGAATTGGAGATACGGTGACGAATTTGGCGAGTGGAAGTGATCGAGAAACGCGGATCCCGGCGAGCTGCAAAAATTCCATTGTTGAGAGAGGAGAGAGAGAGAGACAGAGGGGGAGGAGAGAGAAAGAGAGTGCGGAAATGAAGGTGTTTCGTTTCTTTTTGTGTTTTCTTTTTTTTTAATTTGTTTTTTTCTTTTTAATTTAAATTTTGTTGCCCCATTGGATTTGTTTGTGTTGAGTTTGGGTCTCTGTCAGAGTCGTAGTCATATGAGATGTCAAAAACGCATCGTTTGTTTTTATTTTCATTTTTCATTTTTCATTTTTCTTTTTCATTATTATTCGGCGGTTTTGGTTTGATTTTCCAGCCGGTGTTTACCTTGCAAATGGGCCCTACTCATTCTCTGTGTTTCTCTCTCTTTCTCTTGACTTTGCATCACAAAGCATGTTCTTGTTTGTGTTATACTAGCGTGTGTCAAGGATAAGATGAAGTCAGTCACAGCACAGCTGCATGTTCATGTTTACTTCATTACTAGCATTTGCATGTTCCACAACCAAATATTACTCCTCCCCTTTTTGCTCTTTTTCATGTTTTAATGTTGGAAAGTAAGGAGAAGGCATTCCCACTAAGGTTGCACCTGAGTAACGGGTTGGGTTTGGGTTGAGAAATGATCAACTTCTGACTTAGGATAATGGCCATGTTTGTCAAATGACTGGTGACATAGACGGTTGGCTGTTGGCTGATAGATGCTGGCTAGTTGCATTATCTGCTTTAGCCGGTTGGTAATAATGACTGTTTGTAAAAGGTGTTTGGTAACATTATCTGGTCATTATAAGCCAGTACCTTTTAGATATCTTGAAATAAAACTCACATGCCACAAGACAACTTCAAAAACTACTCATAATGGCTTTTCAAAATTTGGCTTGTATGAGGCCAAAAACCAACACGAACAGTCATTTAACAAACACCTTTTTTGGCTGGTGGACTGGTCAAACAAACCAACATTGCCAAAAGCCAACCCAAAAGCCATTTGCCAAACACCCCAATGTGCTCCGACCAATTAGTTTTTTCATTTACAAGAATCAAACCATCGACCTTGTTTAAGGGATGAAAGTGTTAAAATACTTGCACATACCACTTCTTGTATTTTATTTATATACTCACAGTATCCCACCAAAATCTGTACACCTTCTTGTTCAATCCTTCCCACTAAAATCTTTAAACCTCTTTTAATCCCCAACCACTCATCAATGGCAAAGGTTCTATCATCTCTCAATTTAAATGCCCACTTGTACAAGGGTAATAAGAGAAGCTTTACCAACAAAGTAGCTTTTCTAGCCTATTTGGGGTGGTTGCTAGTTGGCAATTTTTAGTTTTGAAAAAATTTCAACTCTTTGTATAAATTTAATTTAAAGCTGAATTTTTTGGTGCATACAGTTCCCTGCTTAATTTTTAAAACTAACAATAGAAAATTGAAAACCAAAAAAAGTGTTTTTCAAAAACTAGTTTTGAATTTTCAAAAAAATTGAAAACTGTCAACTGGAAACCACCCCGAACATAGCCTAAATTCCAATTTGTTTTCATTTACTAAGATTTTAGAGCTACGGGAGTATAAAAGTATTTTAAAGATATGGTAAGAAAATCAAATAGTGGTGTTAGATGCAAGTTACTTGCATCCACTTTGGTAAAAGCAATGATATAACCTTTGTTTTAACATAAATAAAAAAATCAAATACAACTTATATAAGTTACAAGAACAATTATTCCATGTTTATATTCATGATATAGAGCATTATTGAAACTTTCACATCAGATGAAGCGACCCATGAACAGGTCAGATTTCGCCCAATAATTTTGCGATTCAATTGGGTTAATGTCCAATCGGATTCGAGCCATTAAATCTTTGTCTAAATACAAAAAATTAGGCCACATTTGGCTCAGGCTTTCGGGTCAAATCATTTTTTGATAGGTCTAGCTAGGGCGTCTGCTTCCCATCTTCCTTTTTTAATATCATATTTATACCTGACAAACGGGTCGGTCATGTCGGGTTCAGGTCGGGTTCGGGTCGGGTTACTTTGGGTTCGGGTCATTAGCATGTCGGGTTCGGGTCGGGTTACTTTGGGTTCGGGTCATTAGCATGTCGGGTTCGGGTCGGGTTACTTTGGGTTCGGGTCATTAGCAGGTCGGGTCATTAGCGGGTCGGGTCAAAAACGGGTCTGTCACTTTTGGGTCGGTTTCGGTTACAGGTTGACCCAACGGGTTGAGGGTGTTTTTTTTTTTGTCCCTTTCAACGCTTGTTCTCCATCGTTTATACCAAAAAAAAAAAAAATAATGGATCTTAATTTTCTATTTGCTTATATTTAATAATGATAATCCTACTAATATAAAAATAATTTATACTATCTTAATTAGATTGATCACGAATTGGCCGTTTCATAAGTCCCGTCTATTCGACCCGCAAAATAAACAGACATGAAGACATTTTGGTGAATTTATAAAGGCCGTACCCATATCCCGGCCCAAACCCGCTTAATGACCCTGTTTATGGGTTAAAATATGTCAAGCCAAGCCCGTTTCTTTCTCAAGCCCGCTTTTGATTATTTTTAATCTTGATCAAATCATTTAAAACTTGTAGCACAAACTACGTCAACCAACCCAAAACTAAAGAGTATAACTATTTACAATGACCTTAATATTATATAGACAATGAAGTACAGAAATATCAAATTACAAAAGTGA
>BSSO01004503.1:0-14445 GCA_030267885.1 Mesembryanthemum crystallinum | reverse complement strand
AATGAAAATGAACTCAAAAGGTTAGGTACCCTAAATGGGAATATGCAAACGTCAGACACCCTTTTTAATATTACACCAAACCTCGGGCACCCATTTTGAAATTTTTCCTTTTGGTTTCACCCACGCCTGATTATATAAGATTATAAACGTGAGTGAATTGTCAATTTTTAACGCATATATTATGTGATGCAAATTTCACATTACAGCGAACAAACACATAAAATTTCAAGAAAAAAAAATATTATACAAATGAACTCATAAAAAAAGAAAAAAAAAGAAAAATGTAATAATTAAATTATCACAATTCTAATCCGTGCATCGCTGAAACCAGTGCATAAATAAAAACAACAAACTTGATGAAGTTGTTGCAGGTCGAGAACATAGCTTAAGAATTAGCGACTCAATCCCCTCAAAANAAAAAAGAATTAGCGACTCAATCCATTTATCACATTTGCGATCATCCCAGATAAGACAGGACTAATGCAATAATCTTGACGAAGGATACTGCACAACCATCGTCGGCCCTCTGTTCTACATTTTCACCGCCGGCCACCACTTCAACCGCCGATTAAAAGTGACAGAAAATATTACCGTTCGACACAGACAATGACGGTGATTATCGTTTTACCGTTCGTTTTTTTCTTGCTTGAATGGTTTCCGTTAATTACAGATCTGAAAATGAAAGTCGGAGGTTCATCTTCCGATCGATGTAGTCTCGAACGGTAACCGTTAATTATCGGCGAAAAGGGGGTTATCAATGGAAGCGGTGAGGATGGACGAGGGTTACCACTTTGCTCAGTGGTGGCCGGCAAATTCTTGATCGTGGCTGGAATTATGCTGCTGTAAAGCAGACAGAGATGTAGCAATTTCCAGGAGGAGAGAGAAAGTATATAAGGAGAAGAGAGAGATGTGGATCTGTGTGTGGCTTGTAGAGTGACTCACGACTCTGTTAGTGGAAAACACTGAATCAGGGGAAATGAGATAGATATGTCTTTGATCGAAAAATGAAATCTTTCGACATGATTCAGAGCCGTCATTTGCTTGTTCTCTTTATTGTGCTTGGCTTTTTTTGCTAGTGAATTATATTCAATGCTTAAGACTTTCAACTGCTGGAATATCAAGCAAGTACGTACGCTAGAATTCATGATTGTTTTTGTGTGTGCAGATATCTTCCCTGGCTGGTTTCTCTCCTGTGTAAAGCATTTATAGTTGGAGTTAGCACCTCTGTTTGGGAGTTTGCAGCTGTCTGTGTTGCTTGGTTCAGAAGTGAAATGGGAATGGGTTTGAGTTCGTGATACCCATTCCCAGGTAATGTTCTGACACTCAGTTTCTGATTTTGTTTGGTGGTGTTTAGTGCTTGTTCCCAAGTATTGATCTTACAGTATAAAGTCATTAAACTGGGTGTGCCATGAGGTGGTGAGAAACTTGCGCTTGTGAAGGAAATTATTAGTTGAACTGTATCATTTTCACAGTTGGATGCTAAATTGTGGGGAAATGCTGCCAAAGTGGAAGGAGCCTAGCTTTAATTCAATTCTTACTTCCGTGTTTGCTTCAATGCTATATATCACATCTACTGGTGAAGAGGATCTCAATCGGGTACTATAAAGTAACCAATGGAGGTGCCGGAGAAAAAGTATCCTGTGGATGCCAAGGAATACAAGTTGTATGAGGCAGTAGGGGAAGGTGTAAGTGCTACTGTGTACAGGGCTCTTTGTATTCCGTTCAATGAAGTAGTTGCTATTAAGGTCCTTGATCTAGAAAGATGCAGTAATGACCTGGTATGTGCTTCTTTTATATTTTATCTTTTATCTTTTATTTTTATTTTTATTTTTATGCACACGTTTCTGTGATAACAGTTTGGAGGGTTGTCTATTGAGTCTAGTTATTGTCAACATTCTTAATTAGAGCATGTTCGACATAGTTTTAAGGTTATTGAGCTTCTCCCCGTCACATTTCTCTTTCCCTACCTCCTCATCCTTCACGTCCTTCTCCCCTATGAGTTTGAAAGAAACCAAAATTGAAACTCTAAGGGGAAGGAGTGATGAGAGGGGATGAAGCTCAAATCTTGGTTCCTTAGGCCCTGTTTGGGGTGGTTGCCACTTTTCAGTTTTTTTGAAAACTTAAAACCAGTTTTTGGAAACCACTTTTTTTGGTTTCAATTTTCTGTTGTTAGTTTTGAAAATTAAGCATGGAATTGTAAGCAAAAAAAAATTCAGCTTTAAATTAAATTTCTACAAAGAGTTGAAAACTTTTCAAAACCAAAAATTGGCAAGTGGCAACCACCCCGAACAGGGCCTTAGTTATTGTGTGCTTCATTTCTCGTTTAATTTTGTTTGTTTGCTTGTTTTTTTTTTTTTGATTTGAATTGTGTTCTTGGTAGGCTATTACTATGTATGAATTATTAATATTTGGAGTTCTCTTAATATTGAGCTCTATCAAGAATTACTTGCTGGTGATAGAGTTTGCCTGATGATTTGATAGGGAAGTTTGCATCCTATGTAGTTTGGATAAATTAGGGGTCTTGTTAAATTCAGAGAGTAAATGTGTTGGGTTAGATGTGCATTAAGTAACAGGGTGTTTAGAAGTAGAGGAAGTTAGAGTTTTTATCTTAAGTTGCTTTGTTTTCGAATGAATGGAACACTCAAGCGCAAAATTTGTGGAATCAGTCTGTCATGGTTTGAATTTATAGCCTGTATTTGGCCTATCCAAAATCAGCCTAAAATTCCATAATTTGTTACAATTATATTTTTTTTAGATAAAGAGAAAGCGTGTATTAATGAAACGTCATGAAAAATACAGCAATGGAGGACAAGATGTCCTCTCGATAAGCTAGTTACAGATTAGCCCGTTGCGCTGAATGTTAGAAATAAAATAACCCCTAAAAGCTCCTCCAGCTCTAGCCCATAAGGAAGCTAACTAAGTGATCTTGTCACACAACAGATCAACCGATAAGGTCACCCCATTAAACACGTGGGCATTTCTTTCTAACCAAAGACACCAGATAGTAGCAAAGATCGCATTACGCCATAGTAACCGCTTCTCCTTCCCTCTCCCAAACCCCACATATCGCATTTGAAAGTACTCCAGAACATTAGATGGGCTAACCTATGCCTCCCCAAAAACATCAAACAGCCTAATCCAAGTTTCCCGTGCATAAGAACATGTAAGAAACATATGAGCTGCAGTCTCGCTGTGTGCCCGGCATAAAAGACAAATATCAGGTGAAAGACCACCCCCGGTCTCCTCCTTTGACGCAAATCATTAGTATTCACCCTATCCAACGCCACTAGCCACATAAAAGCCCGCACCTTGTGAGGCACCTTCAGCTTCCAAATAATATTTGAAACGGGAAATCGTGGGAGAGGCGTACCCAAGTGTTGGAGAAAGGATTTACAAGGAAAACAGCCAGTCAAGTCACCAACCCATCTCCTAGAATCCTCACCATCAGCGATGTGTACAGTCTCCAAAAAGTCAAGTAGGCTAGTGACCTCATTCATCTCCCAATCCTGAGGGGCTCTTCGCAAATGAAGGTCCCAAGATCGCGTTTGTGAGGAGTAGAGCTCGGCTACAGTAGAACCATGGAGAGTAAAGAGCTGGTAAACTCTAGGAAACCTCATAAACAAGAGGCATGAAGGTCGAAGCAATCTGAGAAACAAACTTCCATGGGCTAGCATGGGTAGAACCAGTGGCTTTCTGTGCATTCCAACTATTAGCATGCAACCCATATTTACTCTGAATAACTCTATGCCAAAGAGTATCCGGTTCAAGAGGAAACCGCCACAACCATATTCCAACAAGAGCAACATTCCGTTCATCAACCTACCAATGCCCAGACCATCCTCTGCCTTAGGCCGACACACACGATCCCAATTCACCAGGTGATCTCTCCTTGCCCCATCCGCACCGGACCACAAGAAATCCCTCATCAACTTCTCAATACATCCTGTGACTGCTACAGAATCCCTGAATAGTGAGAGATAGTAAAGGGTGATAAGTACTTATTTTTTCTGAACAAGGTACTTGTTTCTAGTTCTTCAATCTTCAGAAAAAGTATGTGCTGATAACCGAGGTACTTACTATTAGCAGTTAAACAATATAGAACAATAGGGACAAAACCAAACACACCATAAACTGACTTGCCACCTTGAATTTAATATTAGAGAATGATAGAAACTGAATTGAGGACCAGCTTCTGCTTCTTGTTATTTCCTTCAAAGCTAATTACTTTTTTATTTTATTTTATTTTATTTTATTTATAACATGGCTATCCGAGCTTTACTTGACTAATCCCATGAACCCTAAAGTTAACATCCATGAAAATGTTCAGTGGCCCTAAGGGAATCGAACTACGGACCACTGAATAGATCCCAAAACTCTTGCCAGTTGAGCTAACCCCTGAGGGTTCCTTCAAAGCTAATTACTCCAAAGTTTCAAAGTTAATGCCCTTTCTATTTGGGTTGGGTTAAATCGATTTTCCTAGATGATTATTAAGACAGAATTGTGTATAAATTTTTCACTTGGCTTGACACGGGGGGGGGGGGGGGGGGNAAGAAATAAAATCAATTAGGAGTAAGGGTGATCCCTATATTCATTCTGTCCAACTTTTGATCATGATCCGTTCAAAAAGACGAATTAAACTTTTAATTATGTGGTTCAGTTATCTATTATGCCATAAAATAAATAGGCCACTCACTTATTGTTCCCCTATCTCTTTGGATTATTGGGCATGGAAGTTTCTAGATTGGTTGGAGTGTCTATGTATTGCAATTAGGTGATGTTGGTTAGTCTGACAAATGCTATCACAATACAGTGAGAAATTCTGCCATGAGCAAAATCTAAAAGAACAACTTAAGTGAGCTGATTAGAGTGTGTGAATTTTATTATGTAATAAAACTAGAATGAAATCATGAGGATCCTTGATTTTAGAAGCTGCCAAACGTCTACAGTCTCGACACTCTTGCTTGAAATCTGATATTGTGCGTGTCTCTATTGCCTATGTTGCAGAGTGGATGTCCTCATAGACTTTCACTCACCAAATGGTGAATCAGTACAGTGGGAGTAGTTGTTTTGGCAGTCCCTGTTATAGCGCAAATCCCTCTGCCCAATGTCACGAGAAACATGTATGGTCTCTAGAGGAACTGTTTAGAAGTGCTTAGAGCCTTAGAGGCACTCATGCTTCCTTCACTAGCCATTGGAAATTCATATGAATCTTCTCTTTATGTCTGTACTAGTCAAACTCAGAAGTTTGGGTTTTAGGTGGCGTGGGGGGTTTTGTTTCGTAAAACATGCTTGTTCATTTTCTAGATTTGGTTGTTCGCTTCCAATTAACGCTTGAAGGTTGATAAACAAGTGTACTTTATATAACTTTTTAGATTAATTGGACAGCTGGCTGTCAAGTATATGCTGTGGTCATGGTATGCATTGTTGTGAAGCTATAATTATTCTGAACAAATTGTTTCTAGTTTGTTTGATATACCCGATTCCTCACCCTTGTGGAACCTCCATTTCACGAGGGGGGTCCACGAGAGGGAGTTGGATGAGCTTTTTGAGCTCCTTCCCCTGCTTGACTCCTTCGCATACTCCCCCGAGTCCGATTCTTGGGTTTGGGCTCTTACAAACGCAGGGCATTTCTCATGTAAATCCTTCTTCCAGCATTTGACCTCCAATCCGGGGGATTCGTCCTTTCCTATGAATTCTTTAAGGCATGTGCTTTCCTCTCGACTGTAGTTCTTAATAAGGTTAACACCAACAATATGAGGCCACGCAAGATTCTTTCACCTGATGTGTTCTAGTAGTTCGGATACAAATGAGCACCTTTTTTCTGCAAATGCCCATTTGGCTGTTATGTGTGACAGTGCCTCTTTGGCATCTTTGGGAAGAATTGGGTTTGCCCACATGACTTAATGCAGATGTCTGTGGTAGTATGGTGTATGTGGCTAGAAGAATAATCGAGTTTTTTGAGACCAGTTTGTACCTGCAGATTTGACTTGGGATAGGATAGTTTTTATGGCTTCATTGTGGATTTTTGCTCATAAGACTATTCTCTGGAGTCCCCTTGCGTGATGTGCAGAGGGATTGACGGGTTTTGCTGTATTGACCTTGTTGTAACGAGGACAACTTGTCCTCCACTCCTCTTGTACTTTTTCCGCATTTAATACAATTATTTTCCTTATCTTAAAAAATTATTACGAGATAGAGTAATGGTGGGTGGGTGGGTTGATATTAATAATAGGGAGTAGGTGGGTTGATATTAATAATAATAGGGAGTGAATGGGTGGGAATAAAGGCATAGGTAGAATAGTCTTTTCTTGGTCCAAAAAGCAAATGACAGCATGTTAGTGAGACAAATTTTTTTGGTGGTTTGACGACATTTTAGTTGGACGGAGGGAGTATATATTAAAATCCAAATTGAGGATTATTACAGACTAAGAGGACAAGGACTCCTTAAGAGAGCTAGGTACAAAAGGAATTTCTAATTACAAATCACCGTAATGCCATTCAATGTCAATGAGGATCACCCCCTTACAGGTCCCTACAGCTTTGGCCCAAAGAGAGGCCGAGTAAACCGCACAATCCCACACAAAAACAGGTGGCTTGAAAGTCCTAGAAGAAACTTGAGAATTCTGTTACAAACAAAGGCACCATAGAGAAGAAAGCATACCACCACAACAACTTATTATCCTTACCCCCTCCAAAACCAACATACCGGGCAACAAGTGATGAGTAAAGGTAGGAAGACAAGTGAATCACTCTTCTGTAATGCCAAAAACCTCTCCAAAATTCTTAGTTGACCACTTATGCCTTGGAAATTAAACAAGCAACACTTGAACATATCCTTTTCCCGTTTGGACTCTTGGGGAGAAGAAAGATCAAGAGACAAATTAATAATGAATAAACTTCTTTGAAGGTGTTATTATATATGTTGCTCCTCGGGTGTGACAAGAGTGACGTTTTATTAGTATCAACCTGTTAGGGTAAGTTATAGTAATTTCTTCTTTAGATAAAGAGAGAATATATTAATGAAAATTGAAAAATGCAGAAAAGAGAACAACATATCCTCCACAATTGACAACATATAATTGCAAATTAGCCCATTTATGTTGGACTAGTAGTTTTGAAAGCCGCTGCACCTCTAACACATACGGATACTTTTACCCTATCCCACAACGAATCTTCGGAAATGGTCACCCCATCGAAGACCTGGGTATTTCTTTCTAGCCAAAGTCACCACATGGTCCCAAAGAGAGCATTACGCCACAATTCTTTTTCTCATTCTTCTCTTGAAACCTACAAACCGCATCCGAAGAAACCCCACAACACCAGAGGGACAAATCCACGCCTAACCACACAGACCAAACAACCTATTCCAAATGCTATGAAAAAAAAAAAACCACATGAAAGAAACTCATGGAATGCTGTTTCATTACTGGATCGGCAAAGTACGAAACGTCCGTTGAAAGCGACATCCCAATCCGTCTCCTCTGGTGCAAATTGTTAGTGTTCAGCCTATACAATGCCGTGACCCAGTGGCTTTACTATGGCCGTTTTTATTCAAGGAGTGTTAGAAGGTGATAAAGAATGAACTTATGAGGGTTTTTGAAATGAGGGTTTTTGAAGAAACTATGAGCAGGGGTTTTTTGGCGAAAGCATAAATTCAAGTTTCATCGTTGTAGCCTCTTTGAAAAATCGCTCAATCAAGGTCTTGGATTATTTTCCCTATCAGCCTTATATCTAGTGTCTATAACATATAATGGAAGTTTTATCAAGTCGGCTAAGGATGGTTCTTTCCAGTACAATCTCCCATTCTCAGAGTGCTTTTGTGGACGGACGACAGATTGTGGATGCTGATTTGGTGGTAAATTAGGTGGTTGATGATGCTAGGAGAAGGGGCTTGTAGGGTATGGTTTTCAAGCTAGACTTTGAGAATGCCTATGGCAGGGTGAGTTGGCGGTTCCTCGATGTCTTTCTTGAGAGAAAGGGCTTTGGGATGCTCTGATGGCAATGGATACAGGACTGTTTTTCTAACACTCACTTGTTGGTCCTTGTCAATGGGGCGCCTAGATTGGTTTTCTGCTTCTAGGGTATTAAGGCAAGGGATCTCCTTATCTTCTTTTTGTTCACTCTTATGGTGGATGTACGTAGCAAGGAGAGAGGTGTGGAGGTGGGGTTCGTTGAGTGGGTTAAGGTGGGTAGGGAAGGGGTGCATTTCACATCTCCAATTTGCTGATGATATCTATACTTTTATTTTATGCTGATGCCGAGAGGTGTGAGAATGTTATGACCATCTCGAGACTCTCTTTTAGGTGATTTCTGGGATGAAGATTAACCTTGCTAAATGAAGTTTGGCAGGGACTAATATTGATGAAGAGATCCTAGCAAGGTCAGCTCAATTGATTGGTTGTCTGGTACAAAGATGGCCGCTCACTTACTTGGGGATACCCTTAGGTGGCAACCCTTGATCTGAGGCATTCTCGAAACCGGTGGTACAACAAGTTTCAAAAGGGCTGGATGGGTGGAAACGGGTCCCCTTCCCTTTGGGGGGCAGGATCACGTTAATGCAGTCTTGTCTTGCTAGTATTCCTTAGTGCTAACTTCCTTTGCTAAGAGGATCGAGAAACTCATGAGGGACTTTTTGTGGTGAGGTGTGGATAGGGAGACGAAGGATCATTTGTGAGTTGGGATTAGGTTTGTCGGTCTAAATCGGAAGTGGGGTTGGGTGTGGGGAGGCTGGTCAGTAGGAATGCCACTCTTGTAGGCCAGTGGTTATGGCGCTTTCCCCTAGAGACACATAGTGTGTGGCACTGGTTCATTAGGAGTAAGTATCGATTGCAAAAAACTTGCAGTAGGTGCGATGCATGCTAGTCCATGGAAGACCATATCTTAGGTTTACTTTCCTTCGATGTAATTTCGCGCATAAGCTTTGGAGTAGGTTGCTTGGTGTGGTTGGTGGGGATTGGGTTTGTCTATCCAGTGTATTAGAGTTTTAACATATTCGCTTTGTGGGATACGGGAGAGGGAAGGAGAAGAAATATTGTGGCATATGCTTTGTTGGCGGTGCTTTGGTGCTTATGGCTCGAGCAAAATGTGCAGGTCTTTGCTGGGACTTCTGCTACTTTGGAGATGTTTTGGGATAGGGTTACCTATTTAGCCTCTTTATGGGCTAAGACAGCTGGGCCTATTAGGAGCTATATATTTCTGAGGTCCAATGAAATTGGACAAACTTTTAACTGTTAGCTGTCTTGTCCTCTGCTGCTGTATTTTTGACTGTATTGATATACCTTTTCTTCATCGAAAAAAATGTTGTTGTATTACCTAAAATCCAAGAAATTGGAGATGTACTGCTATTTAAAGAAACTATGTTGGCATGCAAACATGTTTCTTATGCTATGGTGTTTACAAATCATGATGTCCTGAGAGTGCCAAATTGTTGACATTATACCTATTTCAGTAACATTAAAAGGTTTTGAAAACAAGCATATATAGGAAATGTGAGAATACCATGAATGCGTTACTCTTAAGATTTACTAACGTCACAATAGTTTGAGGAACAGAAACTGCTCGCGTTTATCTTAAGCTCATAGACCTACAACAGTTACTGAATTCATACATTTAATCAGGAATCAGTACTTTTGATACTGCCTTTACTCCATAATTGTTATAGATTCTATTTTTATTGGATGTTTGATACTCATCAACTTCTCCTAATTAGCATCCTTGGTGCATTAAAAAAAAAAAAAAAATTTACAAAAATTGCAGATTTACTTGAGCGAGCGAAAATTTTGCTTATGTATGGGTGTTTTCTAACAGAATTTTCCCCGGAGTCCCATTTTCTGATGTACAGCGGGATTGGAGGGTCCTTCTGTACTGATTCTTTATGAGGACTCCTTGTCGTTTTCTTTGTTCCTTGTTCATTTTCAATACAATTACTTTTCTTATCTCAAATAAAATAAAATTGAGTACGCAAAAATGCAGCCCATACTTATCCATTATTCCAAATATATATGATATGATATGATAAATGAGATTTGCATAATTTGTTTGCTTTCCAATGTTTGTTGTTTTGGTGGGGAGGGGGTACTTCAAAAAATGGTCTACACTCGAAGAAGACATTAATTGATAAGATGATGCGTATGCGGAAGGGTAACAAGGTGGGTAGTAGGTTATTTCGAGTTTTTTTTTTGTGGAAACGAAAAATAAAAGGGATACGGACTTGTGAATTAAACGAATCACTCAAATTTAATTCAACAAGAACTAGGGTTCTAAGCCAATCACTGAAACTTAGGATTTACTGAATCGAAGGGTGTTAGCCAATCACTGAAACTAACGGGTTTTTAAATCAATCACTGATTTAAAGAAAAGCTGAATTTTATTTCTCAATCACACACGCTGAAAATAACCCCTAAATCGTGCTCATATAGTGCACGATGTTCTCTAGAAACATCTAATAAAAATCTGAAAATAAAAGATAATAAAAAGATCTCTTAATTTAATTAGGAAACTAACATAAGAGGCCTAATGGCTTTAGGAAACTAACAAATCCTATCCTACTTTATCTCAAAGAAATCTAACACAATAAGGAAACTAAATAAAGACTCCTAAACCTAATAGAATATCAGCCCAAAAATCACGTACAAATTGCCAACACATTGCACTCCTTGCTGTTCCAGGTAACAGATTAGCCTGCGGAACTGTTCCAGATGCTGTTCCCTTGGTTACTGCTGACTTGTTATGTTGCGCCCCTAGCTGTTCCTAATGTTGTTTCGAGCTAATTCCCACGCATCATAAGAGTTTGTTCTTTATCAAAAAAGGAAAAAATAAATAAAAATGATAAGAGTTTGTTACTCTTGTTGCTCATGAAAGCTGCAGTAAAAATAATATTACTTTCATATAGTATATATTTAAAAGACCAGATGTTATTGCTGTAGTTTCTTTAGTTAGAATGTGTGGAACATTGTTCTTTCTTTGGATTATACAACTACTATTCTGCTACTGATCAAATTAATCTCGTGCAGGATGGAATTCGCCGAGAGGTGCATACAATGAGTTTGATAGATCATGCAAATGTGCTACGGGCTCATTGCTCTTTTACTGCAGGACATAGCCTGTGGGTTGTCATGCCATATATGGCTGGAGGATCTTGCCTTCACATAATGAAGTCTTCGTATCCAGAAGGTTTTGAAGAGCCTGTTATTGCTACATTACTACGTGAAACTCTGAAAGCTCTTGTTTATCTTCATGCTCATGGCCATATCCATAGAGACGTGAAGGTAATTCATATTCAATCTTAGTTCATAGTTGTGTCTTTTAACTGGACAGACTCATGAGTTGTGATGCCTTTTCACTCCAAATTGCAAAGCCAGTGACATTGGAGCATCATGAAGTGTCTTGCATCTGAAGAGTTTACTAGGGCTGGATCCACGATATCAGGGATTCAGAATGTTTGTTGATTCTGATAGACCTTTGTGATCAAAGGAGGATGGTGCAGTAGAAGTAAAGCTATAGCTTTTTTTCTATTGTCATTTGAATCCAGGGTTGAGTCAAAAAGACTTAACTTCGGTTGGATCTATAATATCAGGGATCCAGAACCTTATTTTATTTATCCAAAAAAAAAAAACACTGTAATCAAAGGAGGATGATGCAACAGAAATGGCTATAGCTATTTGTCCCTTGTCATTTGAATACAATCCTTAGCAATTCTGGTGCAATATCCTTTTAAATTTGGGTGACAGATTTTAAATTTAAAGCAAGATTCTTGGTTTGGGAATGTTTTCCGAGGAATCTTTGTTGTTGCCCAACCTGTATTTTCATGGCATCTATATTCTGTAGGGAAAATAACTATTCTTTAATTGCCTCAATTTTTTGATGTTGAGAATCTAGAAGATTATAATTATATTTAGCTTACTTGATGAGTATATGCATTCCACTTGTAGGTCCTGTTAATTGCATATGGGATATAGATGATAACACATAATCCTGCAAGAATAGTACGGACTTTTCTAGCTATTTACAACACATAAGGATACATAAAACGCTATGTTATTTGGACTCGGCTACAAGTGCTGGATACGGGTACGAGTCGAGGTGTCGGACGCGCCATTTTTTGGCCTAAAATGAAGGGTGGAGTGTTGGTACCCATGTCGGAGTGTTGAGGATCCGACATGGGTACTTGAGGTGAAATAAAGAGTCCGAGTAACATAGATGAAAAGTAAGGAGAGAACGACTTGTAAAATATGGAGTTGAAAATAACCAGACCATACTAAACCAAATAATCAAGGACCTTTCATGGGGCTTCCCTACAATACATTCTTATGTCTGACAGTCTCCTCTAACTCACCGAGGCAAAGTATAGGGGGTTAGATATACACAGCCTTGTCCCTGCAAGCAGAGAACTGTTTCTTATTGGACCTAGGTTGATGGAGTTGAAACTAATCTTTAAGAAAGTTGAAACCAGTGCTGAGTGGATGATTAAGAGAGTTCTTAGAGAAATCAGTTCTTCGGTGTACATGGACTGGTTGGTGGGCAATAAGTGTACAGTCTAGTACTTTTATGATTCCTCTTGATTATTCCGTCTGGGTACTTAAAGAGTTACCACTTATTCCGTTTTTTAATTATTGTTCGTGTGACATCTTGCAGAAATTGAGAGATACGTTCTATTGGAAAGATAGGAAATGTTGCTACTTGCTTTTTAATTGAAACTATCTTCCTAATTTTGGATATTAATTACGCTTTGATGTTTTATAAAATCAACATTGTAAACATGCAATGAACTTTCATATACAGTGCATTCAGAAGCAAAACGGAGCATACAAGTATTTAAAACTCCTGTTTGGGTTTCTTGATCAACAGAATTCAAAGCTTCTATCTTTAATATTGATTGATATTCAATTACGGGGTTTGTTAATAAGTTAAATATGCTAGATACTCAGTTGGTAGTGAAGTTGCAAGAAGTTGTCTTAGTACAAAACTATTCACTACCTTTCCTTTGTTGGCAAGTTATTTTTGAGGTATATTCTCCAGTTGTTCCAGAAATACAGCTAAAGTCTGTCAACTACGATTCTGTCGGAATTTGAATGTTCCTTCAGTTCCTAATTAAGATATCACTGCTTGCCTATTTATTTATTTTTTCCAAAAAAAAAAAAGGCAAAAACAAACAATGTTATAAATTATGTTCAGCAACCTTTTTACCTCTTGATGAATATGCACTGTTTTAAATTCTCAACTCAATACCTCACTTAAAAAAGTCACTGATATATCTGTGTCCGTTATGGAAAATAATGCTTTTGTTATGATCTGTGGGTGTTACAGTTAATCCACTTCTATGGACAGGTTTATAGGCCAGAGTGGTGGCCTGAATCATGAAGTGCCTGTCGTGAATATACTGTGATATTTAATTCAAATATGAATGATTTTCGGGCTATTATAATCTAAGTGCATTATTGGAGTCTGTTTCTTGACATGCTACCGTACCTTAGTGTTACTTAAGCTGGGAGAAATCCTTTTGGGACTTGCCTATCAATGACTACCTGTCATGTAAGCAGGTCACTGAGATAATTCTGAATTTATAGCTAAGAACGATGCTAAAGATCTCTTGGATTTCCAGGCTGGTGTTTGAAACAAGTAGTTCTTGATGTTGAAAACCTTGAAGTGTATCCTTCTATGGAATCCTGGTATACATAAAGAATTCTAGATATAGTTGTACTGCTTCTTGTAACTGATATCCTGGCTTAAAAGACCACTTCCAGAGAACATGAAGTGCATTATTTCTGAATTCTGTTAAAGCTTGTCAGGTGTTTGTTTTTTTTTTCCCCACAATTTCCTTGTGGCTGGCTTCCTGAGTTCTGAAAGAGGATTATTAAATGCTATGTGGATTGATAAGGTGCAAAGTATATGAAGTACATTCATTTTCCATTCTAATTTTTTATCATCTTTCTCAAATGAGAGTAGTGTCATACTCCATCATTTGACCTATTTCCATATATGGTGTAAGTGACATTTGGTGCAGTTGAATTATACTCGAGTTGCAGATCTTTTTACGGCAGCTTTTAAAATGTCTGCAGATGTTTCATAAGATACTTGTCATTCTTGTTCTGCCTTACCCATGGCCAATCTAAACTAGTAAAGACGTGGAGGATTCAGACAGTGTGGGGAGAGGTAGCCCAAAATGAAATATTAAGAGAAGATCGAATAATGATAAATGATATGTAGAGAATATAATATTGTGTCTTTTGGCCTGCGATGTATGAAGTCCTTTGGCATATAATGTTGCTGCATCTGGCCTTTTGCTGGATTTGCTAATTGATATCTGAAACTTACTTTATTTTTATATTATTTTCTAATCTTCCTGCAGGCTGGGAATATTTTACTTGACACCAATGGTGCGGTGAAGGTGGCTGATTTCGGGGTGTCAGCATGTATGTTTGATGCCGGTGATAGACAGCGGTCTAG
>BSSO01004502.1:0-14445 GCA_030267885.1 Mesembryanthemum crystallinum | reverse complement strand
GGTTTTGTGGTGGTTAGAGAGAGAAATGAAAGGGAATAAAAAATGAGTTTATTTTTTTAAAGTTGATTTGATAGTTGAATTTTTTTATTGTTTAAAGTAGATAGTGGAGGGGTATTATGGAGAGTAGTGTGGGTAAAATTTGGTTTTTAAACATTTAAAAAATACAAAATTTTTGGTAGTTTATAAACATTTGAAAAGTACGGAGGGAGTACTTCATATGAAGTTTCACCTCCCATGTTTTCTCATGACAACCAAACGACCACTAAGTTATCGCTCGTGAAACCAGATGAATGAAGAAAGAAAAGCCGCGGTGGTGTAAATACCGACAAACTCGAATTTATTTTCCTATGTGCCGCGCTTTCTATTTCTATTTCTCTCTCTCTCTCACTCTCTCTCCTCCCCCAGATCCATCCTCTTCACTCTCTCTCTCTCTCTCCTCCTTCCGATCTCTCTTTCTCTCTCTACATTCTGCAATGAGATTAGCGAGGCATGTCCATAGCCATACCCACAGCAAGCATTCATCGACACCGAAGCTGGTGATCCTCTTCGCTTTCGCAGGTTTTCTCGGAGCTGCCCTAATTGCCGATTTCCTATGGGCTTCTTCTTCCTCTACTTCCTCCGCTTTTCGCTTCGTCACCTCCAATTGGGCCCTCAATCAATCACCTAGCATCATTGTTCCTAGTGCTGTTAATCGCACTTCTCAATCTGGTGATGATAAGGTTTGTTTGATTTCATCCTCCTCTTTAAGTTAGTGCCCTAATTTCTTCAGATTTCTCGCTGTTAATTGTTCATCACTAATGATTTGGTGATATTTTGGCTGGAAATGTTCACTATGTTATTGGATTTTGGTTCATCAAATATGAAGGAGGGTTGGGGAAGATGAGATTGAATGCAGACTCTAGTGGGAGTAACTGTATATGATCATGGTTGTTGCTTTAGGTATTCGTATTGCATCCTTACCATATAGTAGGTAAGGATTATTGCTTTCTAGTTGTTTAATAGAGATTGATTGGATAATTTTTATGAGAGTTGAGTGATGGTAGTCTCAAGAAGTTACAAGCATAACGGTTACTTAGGCAAGAAAAATGACATTCTTGCATTTGGAGAAAAAAAAGGTACTTTTGTATGATATCTTTTGTATCAATTAATAGAAGTGTGGACATTCTTTAGCAGTTTTTGATGTTCTTCTGCTTGTTATAAGGCTTGTGATTATGTTGGCTGGAAAGGGGAAGGGGGACATTTAGCAGTTTTGTTCTCTGAGAAGAAGCTGGGAGTGCTGTGCCCAACGAGTTTGAGCTTCTTTGATACTAATAGATTGTAGAGCCTTCACTAATGATTACATCTTATGTCCCCGCGTCTCTGGAACGTCCCCCACCCACCCAAGAAAAGAAAAGGAAAGGAAATGCACCAAGGAGTTTCTGCTTTTAATCACTTTGCTATGTAGGAATTGATCATGGTATCTAAAGAACTAGCCTCCTCTAATGTGATCTGTAAACCTTATGTTATGCATTATGGACTTATGGTGTATATGGTTTAGAATATGGGTCTAGGTAAGGAACGCAGTCCAATGTTTGAAGATATTCCTTTCTGAGCATTTTTCCTATCTATACAGACCTTTGTCCCAGCCATAGAACGTGCCCTAACTGAAATATTACTTTTGTTGCTTTTTTTTTGGTGGATGCATGGGAAAAGCGAAATTTATTCTTGATAAAGCTGATTTTGGTGTGCATGGCCAATTCCCTGTAGGTAAAGGGTAGTAAAAGAGATGGTGCTTCAGGGAGACTTCTGTCAGCGACATTTGCTGACTTGCCCGCACCAGAACTACAATGGGAGCAGATGGCAACTTGTCCTACGCCACGTCTAGATGGAGCTGCCATACAAATTAAGAATCTTTTCTATGTCTTTGCCGGATATGAAAACATTAATGTTGTAAGTGTCTTTATCTACTATGCATCCCCTATGTTTATGCATCTTGCTGGTCGGCATGCTTAGAAACTTTCCAACACTTGGAAGTTTGGTGAATTATTATAATACCTTGCTCTTTTCAAGGATTATGTTAGTTGAACAAGCTTATCATTGTACACATTCTTTTGTGCGATGCATTTGTGATGGCACAAGATGTTGACAAATCCTGTGATTGTTGAATGTTCAAGAACTGCGACTAAAGCTATTATCTTTGGAGGAGGGAAAATTTGCCTTAATGTCTCTACAACTTCGCCTATCTCTTAGGTGCTTCTGTGGGGGGACCCAATTGTACTCTTGATATGCAAGAGATGTGCTATTGGACACCATTTTGCCTTACAATGCAATTTTATATCTTGGGTATCTTACAGACTTACACTTTAGACTTTCTAAGACTTGGACTAAGGACTCTTGCAAAATAGACTCAAGTGTCTCAAAGACATGCTTTTCATGTATCATTGTTCAACTAGATAAATTTCGCTGAAATTAAAATAGATGCTTTACACCGCTGTGTGGCCTGGAAACTTTTTGGTGCTGAGTAAGCTTTCCATCCAAGGGCTTTGTGCCTTTACATTGTTTCTTACTAGTTCGTGTGTGATGAACAGGTGAATTCTCATGTTGATATCTACAACTTTTCGGACAATACATGGGGAGGAAGGTTTGATATGCCAAAGGAGATGGCTCATTCTCATTTAGGAATGGCAACTGATGGGAGATATATATATGTAGTCACAGGACAGTATGGTCCACAATGCAGAGGGCCAACAGCCCGTTCATTTGTGCTGGATACTGATACAAAGCAATGGACAGACCTGCCAACTTTGCCAGTCCCTAGGTAGGTTCCTTAGCGAAACCAGATGTGCTAATGTGTTTCCGACTTCCTTGTAAGACACTTCTTGCCTAGTTCTTCTAGTTGGCTTCTTTTCAAAAAAAGCGACCTGCTTTAATTATCTTGTGGATCAGAATACCTTATGATTCAGACTTCAGAGTTTAGAAATGCTGCCTAGAATGATGTTTTTTGAAACTGATTACTATGTTACAAATGAGACCCTTTGTAGTCCATGGAATTAAGGGCACTGAGTGAGGCCCTTATTTTTAATATTTTTGTTTTTCCACGCTGAAATATTTAAAAAAATTATCATTTTCACAATAAGGTATGCACCAGCTACCCAACTTTGGAGAGGAAGGCTCCACGTCATGGGCGGCAGTGGGATAAATCGATATACCCCTGAATTAGAGCACTGGAGTCTAGCAGTCAAGGATGGCAAAGCATTGGAAAAAGAGTGGCGATCTGAGATACCCATTCCTCGTGGTGGGCCTCATAGGTTTGTGGGCTCAACTCTCTGTCAAAAATTGCTTTTATAAGTGAAAACAGCATGTCTTTTGCTAGCCTTTGTAAATCATTCTGATATTTTATGCTACTGCATAACATCATTTCATGCTCAGTTCCCCAAGGTTGAACTGTATATATAGGTGCTATATTCCATTTGATTCATCATAACACTGGGCGTTACTTTTTAATTCCTTAATAATGTTATGTGATTCATTTTGGCAGGGCTTGTGTTGTGGTTGATGACAGACTGATGGTTATTGGTGGTCAAGAGGGTGATTTCATGGCCAAACCTGGATCACCAATTTTTAAGTGCTCCCGTAGGCATGAGGTATGTTGATAAAGAAGCATATTGGATACTTGGTTAGCTCTTTTTTTTTTGGAACCTTTTATGGTGTTTGCCACTGAGAATTTATATGAATTAATTTCTTGCATCTTTGGCATGGCATGTGTGATATGTAGTGTGTCAATGGTGACCAATGTGGCAAAACCTCAATGGCAGGACAAAGGCATGTTGCAAGAAACTACTTGTAGTAATAGAGTTACCACGTCAATTCCTTCATAATAACAGTCAATTCCTGAGAGCACATTTCTTGCGCTTTGTCTCCCTGAAGTATAACAATCATAAATTTGTGAGAAGTTCAACGACATGCCCCAGTCTGGCTTTTGGACATGCTGCCAAGTCAAGTTTTTGTTTGGTAAATTTCATTTTGTTGTAGACTTGCTGCTTGACAACATTATTTGAAAGAAAATAAGAATGTTTGAAAGATTTACATAGCTAGCATGGCTTTCTTTCCTAGATTGAGATCTAGATACAAGGTCTGCTGATTGATGAAGTAATATACTATTTCTTTTAATAAGCTTCTGTGCTGTGTGCCTGTTCTGTGTATTGTTATTGTTCAATTACTTCACTTTTATCTTCTGAAGAGCAGGGTTTTGATTCATAGCTTTAACTTCCAACTCTATCCAGGTAGTATATGGTGATGTATATATGCTGGATGATGAAATGAAGTGGAAGAACTTACCTCCTATGCCGAAGCCTAATTCCCATATAGAGTTTGCCTGGGCTATAGTTAACAATTCCATTGTGATCGCTGGCGGCACAACTGATAAACATCCCATAACAAAAAGGATGATCCTGAATAGAGAGGTTTTCCGGTTTGATCTAAACACACTGGTAATGGTCCTCTTCTACTGTTTTATGGTTTTTCTTCAGCAATGCCCAGCCCTTCCAAGTATTGTTGCCTTTAAGTATTCATTGCTCCATTTTGAATATAACAGCTTCATCAATCTAATGTAAAGAATGGCTTGTAAAGTAAATACAACTCGGAAACTTCCCTTTATCGACCTTTCCATTTCTGGTTTTTAGTTTTTGGACTGGGGTGTTGGAATAAACATTAAGCCGACATATTTAAACAGATTTGTTTTTATCTTGCTCTGTTCATGCTCTAACCTTGCTGCGTTTGTGGTCTATTGCAGAAATGGTCAGTGATAGGCAAAATGCCCTATCGTATCAAAACGACGCTAGTTGGATATTGGGATGGTTGGTTGTACTTCACATCAGGTCAGCGAGACAGAGGGCCAGATGACCCAGCCCCGAAAAAGGTTGTTGGGGATATGTGGAGAACAAAATTGAGCTTTTAGTGAATTCCTACAGAAATTTTGATTTATTAGCTAGGCCATATTATTCATGTATTAGCCATTGTTTAGATGTACCAAGTTTGAAAGCTCTGAAGCATCTGTCCATTCCTAAATTACGATGGCAAAAGAAAGTAGGACGGAAAGGGGGGTGACGAGGAAAGCAAAATCAAGTTTTTGTTAATCTCATCGTGTATATCTTATAAGGATTATGATATAGGAAATTGATACAAAGATGCCCTAGCCCTGTGTGCTAGAAGGGTGTATTTCTATAATGGGAGTTCCCTGCAATGTTATCAGAATATCTTCTTGAAACCAAGGAAGTTGAAGGTAAACGCTTTCGCCTTTCTCCTTTTCTTTTCTTTTTTTTTGATCCAAAGAAATTGGTAAGGATGTCTTGGATCAGTTCAGACCATCCGTTGGATCGATTGGTGATGCGATTGGCAAATCCTTTCTTTGTTTTCAATCCTGATCCAATGGCCCAATAGATGATTTTTGCTTGCTTCCATGTTGACACCGAGGGCATCTGATTGTAATGGCATAAGATTAGATGCAACCAGCAGACAGCAGAGAACCACAATGTCCCCCAGTTTTCCTATGTTTTAGCAATTATTAACACTTCAGACTTCGTGTGCAAACAAAATAGAGCTGGCGAAGCTAATGACCGAACAAAAATCTTTTACTTCATCTGTAATTTTAACATGTGAGCTCGACACCATCTATCTCTGAGGTCACACGAATACACCAAAAACCCATCTCTCGATTAACCCTCTTAACCATGTTTCCAGTTCTGTCCACCATAATCGGGTGTAATTTACACTTTATACAACATGACATCGACAATATTGCATCGTATATGTGCACAACTCCCTTAACAACAATACGCTTTAAGTAGAGAGATTACCGATTACCCGTCACACTTGAAGGATTAGCCAAGACTGAGGCAAAGTTCTACAAGAAAGAGTTCACCATCAAATCTTAGACCAGATGTTGCTGCTGGCTGAAGTAAACCATCTACCATTCCACCGTACACAAACATATACCGACCTGAATCATCAGAACATGCTGCATGAAAGGAGCGAGAGTTAGGTTTATAGCCATGGGATTTGAGCCTTCTCCACATTTTGAAGGCTGGTATGGAGTTCACATCTAACAACCAAAAGTCATTTTTCCTGCGTCTCTGGGAGTCTTCCCCTCCGTAAATGAGTATCCCCCCTCCTAGTACGAGTGTAGCTGAATGACCAACTCGTGGGAGAGAATTTCCCCTAGGAATGTTTTGTAAGCTGAACAAAACCTGTACCCATTTTGGACGACCCTCAGACTCAGACACATCGAAAAGCCAGACATCGCCTAGAACATCATAACCCAATCCCCTCCCGCCAAAAAGAACCGTTCTTGTCCCACCAACACAGGTCAAAGTATGTCCAGAACGTGCTGGTGGTGATGAACGGGTTCGAACTTCATGCCAAGTTCCATGTGAGAAGTTCTCTGAGATTTCCAAGATCCACATGTCTCCTAATCTAAGACCGTCTAGGCCGATCCCTCCATGAATAAGCATTCTCCTGTTTTCAATGCAACAACCAGCATGAGCCCCACGGGGTGGCGGCGCTATAGAGCCCACATCGAGCGGCCTCCAAGACAATGTGATACCTAAAGTCTCAGAGCGTGCAATTTTTCCAATCCATGTATCATTCTGACGGATGCCATGGTCATCAATCCCTCCAAATAGTATGAGAAAGTCATCAGTTGCCACACAAGTATGCCCGAAGCGACCACTTGGGAAACCCGAAGTCACTTTCTGCCATTTCAATACTGTTTTAAAGTCATGCCCAAGGTATGCAACCCATGTATCATCAAGATGGCGTCCTGGAACAAAATGGCAAAAACAACTCTTCTTAGCAACCCAATCTATGAGAGCATATATACAGCTAAACATAGGGAACAATACTTAACCAAGTGTAAATGACGATGATGCTACAATTGAAAGCTCTAGTATTAGATAAAACATACTCAAACTTATTTGGTAACAAAATCGGTATAACATATTATTCATGAGTTTTATTAAAAACAGAAGCATTTTTTCATGAGTTAGCTCCGAGGGCATGATTAAGCGTCATTCATTTTGCTGTACATGGTTCTAGACTCACAAAGTTAAGCCACAGAAGAAAGCATCAACTTCGCCTAAAAACTAAAAACACAAGCTCCTTCCTACTCTGCATAGCCAGCATATATTAAGGTAACAAAACACATTAACAATCAATATTCAAAGAACAGCCGCAGAGTCAAATGGGTATTAAAAGAGAACACCTATGCTACTTAAGTATTAAAAAATCACTGTTCTGGGCAAAAATTCCCCGCGAACTCGGATCATTGGTTACAGTTTTAGTGGAGTAGTCTTATTTTTGCGAAATGGATAAGGGGCACCTCCCAACGCATTTGTTGCTCAAACTCCTAACTTGGTACCAAATAGTAACTTGTTTCTGAATGGGCCATACACCTCTTCAGGTTTTGAGGTAAATAGTTTTGAGTGATAATGGCATTGTCATAAATACCCATTTGGCTAACAGCGAAGATAAACTTTGCAAAAATGACTAAAACCTGCACCCGAAAACCCATCAACCCTATCAAGAAATGTCAAATATGAGCAATTCAAAAGCCTCAAGGATTCAACATTCACAATGATTCAAAACATATCACAAAACATGATCAACAAGAAATTTGCTAATCAAACAATTCTCCTCAAGCAAAAACTAACAAACTTAAATAAAATGAAAGGAAAATAGAAACATGGGTAATCTCAGAAAACTGACCTCCTTCACATCCACCACCAAACAAAACCAAGCAATTTGAAACCAAAATGAGAGAGTGTGAAGCTCTAGGGTTAGGCACCAGCTCATCAGCAACTGGGTTAGTCAATTTCAGACAAGAAACAGAGCCCAACTGAGCCACCTGCTTGTAAAGCTTCAACCATGGCAGATTCAGATGGGTAAATCCACCATTATCACCACCATCACAAAATGAATCTTTGAGGGCATCAACACAAGTGGGTCCCCACTCTCTTCTGCAAATAGACTCCCACAAAGCATCAGATGATGCCAGAGAGTTGAATTTCTTGCAAGTAAGGGCAAAAGAGATGATTGATTTTATGGGTAAGAGCAAGAAGATTGAAAAGAGATGGTCTTGAGCTATGGAGGAAATTGGGGATTCATCAGAATTGCAGGATTGTTCCATTAATGGCGGATGCGATTGAATTTTGAACGAAAGAAGGGTAAAGTTTTCTTTNTTTTTTCTTTTGTGTGTTTTGATTTGATGGGATTGATTTTATTGTGAATTATTGAGGGGTTTTGATTCTCTTCTGCTAAAATGTTGTTGAGCAGGGGAGCTATCATCTGAGCTCTCTTGTGCTAAAATGTTGTTTGGCGTTTTTCTGGCTTTTTAATTACTGAATTTATACTTTGTACTCGTGTTCACCACGTGACACTGGTACATACTCCTTTTTAGGTGTCATTTGTTTAGATTCACTAACTAATCTAGTTGAGAAAAATACTTTTAAGACTAGGTTTGCTAAAATTAGCTATAGCTTTGAGTTGTAACTGTAACTATTGGTTCAAATTTTTTTGGTAATTGAGAGAAAAAAAAAATAAGATTTAAGCTTCTAAGTGTATTTTTTACTCAAAATCTAGCTGTCAAGTGAAAGCAGTATGGGTAGTTTCTAAAAAAATAGCTGTAACGGTTGAGTGAAAGCTAGCTATTGCTTGAAATCTTGTTTGGTAGCTAAGAGAAAAAGATCAAGCCGTAAGCTCGTAAGTTTCAAGCCGTAATTTTTACCCAAAAGTTAGATATTGGTGCCATACATATCCTAAATAAAATGGCGCTGTAATAAATTAGACTTAATTTATAACTTTTACTCAAAAATTGGTTACTGGTGTCAAATGTAAGTGTAAATGGCTCTAATCAAATGATGATAATAACACTTGTCTAACTTGATATAAACAAATGCATTTCTCTATGAAGTAATAATCATATTCAAAAATAAAAATTTGAATCCTCACCTCTTGAATGCAATTCGAACTCAAGAATGAATTGGGTTATTGAAATTGGGTTTATAGGATTGATAACTTTCGACTCTATGATACCACAATAACTTTTTGGAAAAAAAATATTTTGAGTACCTAGTATTTGGGCTAATTACTTGGGTACCAATATTTTAATAATTTCATTTTGGGTTATTCAACTAACACCGTTAAAATTTCTGTTAACATGCTGACACAACTTTTAGTGCCTACAGTGTCATTAGGTAAAAATAAATTAAAAAAATTCCCAAAATTTTCAAAAACTGTTTAATGTTTATTTGTAGTTATAGAGAAATTTTTGATTTCTTTGGGAATGTTTCAAGAATTTTTTGTTTAATTACACGTCAACAAATTAACAAAATTTTTAACGGCGTTAGTAAAATGACCCAAAATAATACGGTTTTCCAAATTTAAGGTACCCAAAATGAGATTATTAAAAAGACAAGTAACTAATTTTTTTTTTTTATTTTTTTTTTTTTTGGTGTATGCAAAGAGGAACTTGCTCCCTCCTCGGTTTTCCAAATTTAAGGTACCCAAAATGAGATTATTAAAAATACAAGTAACCAAATTGCAATTGGGCTTAACGTCAACGTTAGTTACCCAAAATAAAATTTTCCAAACTTTTAATAGTATGGGACAACGAGTTTTAAACATGTCGTCACATGCATGCAAATGCAATGAGAAACACGTAAATGCAACTCTTAAGTTTGAAGGGTAGATAATTAGAAGTTTGGGCTAAAATTTGCCTACTTTACTTATGTGTTGGTGTTTCTCTTTCAAATCATTTTGATGTAGGACTTTTGATAATCTTTATATTACCATTGTAACACCATTTTAGCCCAAAAGTTCACATGGGACACGGAAAATGATTTTTACATTTTGAGATTAACCCTTATAAGAGAAACAAATAAGAGGCAAAATGTACAAAATCATTTATTCAATTTTTGCTTCAATCATTCTATCTACTTTTTTAAAGCCTTTGAGATAGATTTTGAAAGAATCCCATTTGAATGAAATAATTCAATTACAATTCAGTTGCGGACTAGATGGCATGTTTAGATCATGATGTTAGGAATTAATTCTTTTGGAATCATTCTCTCAAGTTGGATGACCTCGTTCATGTTGATATATCACGGACATGTCTTGACAGAGGAGAACCTCTTAACCTATTCTTTACTCCTCACCTTACATTTTTTATATAAAGAATAGATATTTAAAATATTTTGTTTCCACTTTTCCTGATATTATTCTAAAGATTTTTGTTGGCTTATTATTAGTGGTTTGCCATTTCAACCAGTGAGAAAGAGTCTTAGATAATTTGAACACTAGTCCACTAGTCCAAATGTCCAATTACACTAATTTTGTGTGACATCTTTGAACCCAAACTACCCTTTATCACAACTTATCTCCTATATTTACAGTATTAATTCAAATTTACTAGCCGTTATGGCTAAGATGGATGCTTTAAGTAAACTTCCATTTTCATTATGAAGTTGTTCAATCCTAGTGTAATCTTGCTTGCAAAATTTCCTTATTTCAGCTACCAAATTTAAAATTACTAGCCGTTACATACATTTCCATCATTAGAACAGCAACCTTTAGCTCCTCCAAAAATTAGAGATGATATTCTTGTAATATATAAAGATCACAAAATCTTATAAAATTTGAGCTGCAAGAGATTTGAATCTAATCAAAGATTTTCCCAGTATTTTCAAAGATTAAAAGTAGAGATTTACAATATCTTAAAGATAGAGAATGTCAAATTCAAAAAGATGTGCAGCTTGCAAATCTTTGAGAAGACGATGTCCTAAAGATTGCATTTTTGCTCCATATTTTCCTTCAACTAATCTTGAGAGATTTGCTTATGTTCATAAAATCTTTGGAGCCAGCAATGTTGCCAAGATGCTACAGGTACTTATAAAATAATAATCAATATAAAGAAAATAATATTCTCATATTTTGAGCATATAAACTGCCTTTTCCATGCTTTTTTTACACTCATCTTCTTCTTTGTCGGAATTTCGAAATTACATACAAACTAGAACTGATACTAATAAGGAGAAAATAAAAATATGTTGAGCCTTTTGTTTTGTATTGAAATCTCACCCATAAATTGGATATGCACGTCAATCTAAAGAAATGATCATTTGTTTTGATTACGAACGAAAATGATCATTATATATTCCATTTACATGATTGGTGTATTTACATAATTACATATGTCAGTATGACCTTTTAATGGGTGAAAAATACATACTTTAATGAAGATTATACCATAAGAAATTAAGAATAATTGTTTTAATGTTATAAAATCAAGATGGTGAAACTATTATTCTTATAAAAATGCTAGCAATTGTATCAATTTATTATTACAATGTCTAGATATGTTGATAATCATCAAGTTTTATGGTTTTGCAGCAACTTCCAGTAGGGGAACGAGGAGAGGCAGCAGAGAGCATGGTTTTGGAAGCAACATTACGAGTTCAAGACCCTATCTATGGAACTGTTGGGATAATAAGCCAACTAAGACAACAAATAATGGAAGCTGAATATGAGTTGGCCAAGACACAAGGCCTGATTGCCTTGTGCAATGCACAATGTAATCTCCACTTGCAGTTAGAAAGCGAGTAATATTAGTGTATGTTTGGTAAAATTAGCTGTCAACTGTAGTTGTTGCTTCAATTCTTATTTGGTAGATGAGAGAAAAAAGAACAAGCTGTCTAGCTGTCAAGTGAAAGTTAGTATGGATAGCTTCCGAAAATTAGCTATAGCTATCAAGTGAAAGCTAACTAGTTGTTGCCTCAAATCTTGTTTGGTAGTTGAGGGAAAAAAGAACAAATTGCAAGCTTAAAACTGTAGTTTTTACTCAGAAGTTAGCTGTTGGTGCCAAACATAGCTTTATACTACACAGTTATCTAATGGCTTATTAACTTTTCTTAAATTACTTGTCCAACAAAAGTACTTGACTTCTCTTACTATTACTATGACCAATTAACTTCACGATTACTAGAAATTAAGTTTTCTTGGCAAAGAGGAACTTTCTTTCTCTTTAGCCGTGGCTAAAGGACACTTTATAACGCACGACCTCGGATATTCCATGAACAAAGTCACATAGGTACTCCTTAATTTGAATATATAAGGTATAGCTTGTTTACCGTTGCCCAGACGCTTATTAGATTTTACTAGAAATTAAGTTGGTTAAAGGAGTATGATGCAGTTTTAGCTTTTTTTTAGTAGCATTACTAAAATTTGAATTTTTGATGCCTACAAGGAGGAACTTCCTTCCTCCTTGGGCATCGCTACAGGGCACCTCCTAAGTCCTAACGCACGACCTCGGGTATTTCACAAATAAATTCGTATAGGTCCTACCCAGGAGGCTCGAACCCGTGACCTATTGTATAAGCTAAAGTTTGTTTACCAGTGGGCCAACACCTCTTAGATTAGTATTTGAATTTGATTTGAGCTACATGAAATGATCATTAAAGTTGGGGACCATACATGGTCTTAGACACTAGTACATGTACACCAAAGAGTCGGTTGATTTGCAGGTAATTCAAGAAACAAAAACTCCTGTCGCTGTGGCTGTCACTGTGTTCCCCCCACTATCTGTTCTAGTAATTTTATTGGCCAACAATAACATCAATTTGTTTTTGGGTATTTTGTTTGGTTGTTGCGATATTGTCACAAATAAATGATGAATAATGATATAGTGCTGACAAATGCACATCAATACCCATTTACCCCCTGATAGTAACCTCTCTCCTATGAACTTTCTGCCTTGTTTAGCAAACCACTTGTAGTTGCTGTGATTAATTGATTGTTGTTAACTTGTTACACTTAGTTGGTTTTACTAGTTCAGAAGCTAGTTTGATCTTTGAAAATTGGAAAATTTTACAATGGTCGCCAGATGTATCAATATGAATTTTTTGACTTTGGTTGAAATTGAAGACAATTTAATTTCAAACAGACTGATAAAATTTCTACTGATCATGAAAAAACCTCTTGATAATTCGTATCAGCAATTATTTATCATAGCTTTTAAGTTTCAAAATTGTGAACAAAGCTTCTTTTGTTAAAGAGCTTTCCCTTTTTTGGCTTTTGAAAGATGGTTTGTTTTGCCATGATGTAGCTCAAAAGTCATCTACTAAAATGTTGATAAGTGGGTAGTTGGAGTGTCAATTGGTCATACAAACTGAAAAGGTCAACTAGCTGATTGCCAGCAAAACAAGATCTTGCTTCACAAAATATAGGGCGTGTTTACTTCACTTTATACAATCCCACTACAGTTCAATTCAGTTAAATTCAGGTCAGATCTGTCCATCTCAAGTCAACAACTTACTTTTTCTCTCACATGTTATTATCATTCGGTGCCAATTCAATTCAATTCAATTCAGGTACTTTCAAGTGAAACGAACGAACTATACGGTGCTTGAAACTCGAAAATAAAAATAAACTATCTTCATCATTCGTATGATACCCATGCTCTTGCTTCTAAATAATGTCTATTTTATATTACTCTAGAGCTCATTTCCTAATTTATAATTAGTATAAAACTTTTTGTGTTATAAACAATAACTATAACGAAGTTTAGGAAAAGATCATTCCATGTACAACTTTTCTTTTAAGGGGATTAGAGTAGAGTTTGCGTGAAAGCTATTTTAAATGCATTGTTATGAAGACTAAATGAACTTACTTTTATAGTACAAGTGGATAAATGATATGCATACCTAAAATTTTAAACAGGGGAAACATGGGAAACATGGGAGTATTAGTGATTGAAGGACAAAAAGTTCAAATATCTTATGACCAAAAAAAAAAAAAAAAAATATGGAGCATATCTATATTATAAATTTTAGAATGGTTTGGAATGAGAAGCAAGCAAAACTAGAATCTAGACCTCTCATTGACTCCCACTCACTTCAATTCAATCTCATTCAAGTATTCCTTCTTTGCCTAACTAGCATTAACCCATCATTTCAAATTGTTAAAAAAGAAACGAAATATATATGGAAATCTACCCATCATATAATTATTTTCAAATCAATAAGTTGCAACTATATAGGCAACTATAATGCAATCAAATCCCGCAATCTCAGGTTAGAAAACACAATTGCTACAATTGTTAAGTACTCCTAACATTATTTTCTCAAAAAATAAATAAATAAATAAATACTCCTTCCGTTACTCCTTTTGTTGTTTTAAAAACTAAGGTATGAATCCTTTGAACTTAAAAAAACAAGGGTATGAATAGTTACCCGTAGCATTCTCTACTTTCTGACCCAACTTTTTATTAATATTTTTTTTTTTTTCTAATTTCATGAAGATTTGTTTGTATTATCTATCTATACTATAAATGTTAGAATGATTTGGTAGGAGATGTAGGCGAAAGCCCAATACTCTCACCAAATTCATTCCCTCCTTTTGCCCATCATTCTCCTAAGA
>BSSO01004501.1:0-14445 GCA_030267885.1 Mesembryanthemum crystallinum | reverse complement strand
ATTTGGGCATAGTATCCTTGCTTTTGCTCTCTAATGATGTTTGTGTGTAATGATCTTGTGGAATTGATCTCCAAAAAATTCCTCTCCCCTAAAATGAAAGTGGAAGTGAGTCTATATAGTAGTAGGAAGGTCGAAATGGAAGAAAGAGGAAAAGGCTTAGTCGTTAAGCAAAAGCGGGCATCAAGAGGGCCTAATGCGCGTCCGCGGTGGGCTGAGCTCATCGCCTTACTGATGAGCTCACCTTCTAGGCTATGAGCTTCAGCCCCTGGGTGATGGCTGATCGGTTAGGCAGTGAGCACACAAGTAGCGTGAACCTGCCCAGGTTGCTCCCTGGAGTGCTGATCGCGGGCTAAGATTAGGCCAATTTAAGGCTTCTGATTGGCCGAGAAGTAAGTAATTTCAATGTACTTGGATTTTTGGTAGTACTACCCATGGTTTGTGGGTTAGTTTTCAATCCATGGATCGGTTTGAGCTCAGTTTAAGGCCAGAATCTTAGAAATGGCATAACTTTTGTTATGGGACTCCGATTTAAGATCCGTTTGAAGTTTTGGAAAGCTTAAAAGGCAAGGGTTACAATAAGAGGGGAAAAATTTATGGTAAATGGGCCAATGATTTGTATTAGGTTTTCATGATTTCCAAGCGCGCTATTGTTATCGTCATTGGGTGGGGTGAGGACTAATGAGATACCGATTGGGGAGTCTACAAGAAGTAGTGACGGTAGTGGTTGTACATTCATATATTCTTGATCGATCTCGAGATTTATAGTAAGGTATACTACTATGAATAAAGTTTACTGTATCTAGACGGTGTGGTCTAAAAAGTACTTGTGCACTAATGTTACATGGTGAAAAGCCATGAGGGATCGTATAAAGCCCATTTAAATCACTCATGAAAAAAGACCCGACTTAACGCCTAATACAATGTTAGGTCTTGAGTTCAATGGGGAAAATACTTCATCTAGTGATTGAAAGCACTTAAATGTAATTTCATCCTAAAGTAAGTGCTTGTAAATTCGTTATATTAAGAGGTTGAAAGATTAACTTAATAGACCTTTGATAATGTGCTTTGTTATGGGGGCATGATCAGTTTTTATTAGAAGGTCTACCTGTATGGGTGTAGTTTGGCCGCTTCAAGAAACTTTGGGCTTCGTTTTGATGCACCCATGAAAGGATATGGACGCATGGTCATTAAAGCGTCATTAAGATATCTAATGTTGTTTGTTTTATACTTATGTTTCTGATATCTTTGGTTTTCTAAATGGATTATTTGGTTCAATCTTTTTAGACACCATTATAATTCGAAAAGTTGGAATGTATATTACACTAAGCGGTAGTTCACTCTTAAAGATACTATCGTTGGTGCATAAGTTTATAAATTGTCTTGTAAAAGTTGAAGTGGAAACTTTACTCTAAAAATGGAGGAGGGATTGTTGGAACATTTTTACAGTAAGAGGTTTATCTCTATTTGGGTTATTTTTGGTGGTGGTTATGTCTGTAATTATGTGGATAAGTTAGTGAGACATTTATCTCACATAACACATTGGTAACTACCGATAACTAACTTCCTATCTTTGTATATAGAGATGTACTGTGAGAGAAATAAGTAGATGAATTGGTTTATGATCATCTCAAGAAGAGATAATACTCTCTTGGTCTCAATTTAGAGGATGGAAAGTTTAGTCATCTTCTTAATGGTGGTTAAGCCATGGATGCAAGTTGGTGGCTTGTCATCTTGTATAAAGGAGACACTAAAGACAAATTTCATAAGAACAAATAAATTAGTATGGTTGTAAAATGAACAATATACTCTGGTGACTTCTTTGTATCCCGGTAGTTATTTCGTATAACCCGATCGCTTGTATGAGGGTCGAAACTAAACTTTCAGGAAAGTTATATCATGCCTAGAAGCCATGTCCAATCCCTCTATTTCGTTGCTATATAATATGTAATTATTGTCCTCACACATATCAAAGGGTGGGAAGATTTCGTCAATTGGAAAATCAACTACAACCTTATTGAGATTCCCTTCTCTGGTGCCCGCAACAATAAAGACCCTCGCACACTATCATGGAAGGACTCGACAAAGCTTTCTCTAACACCGACTAGATCGACGACTTCAGCAACGCCGAGCTTCTTATCCTTACTATCTTTTGTTCGATCATGCTTCGATCTTTCTTGACTCCTCACCTTGTCATGCGATGGTGAAAAGACCCTACAAAACTGAGGCTTAGTGCCTAAGATATGTGGAAGCGACCGCAATTATAGAGCAAGGTCTTCATTCTATTCGATCAGGGTAGCCCATGTTCACCCTTTACCAGCTCCTTGAAGACATCAAACGGAGTCTCCTTTCATGGTGCAGAAACCACAAAAGGTCGTCTTGAGAAATTACTTTAGTTACAACAACATCTTAGCGACGACCCAAGTATTGCCTTTGAGAAAGTTACAAGGAGAAACATTAAGGATAAAGCTATGGATCAGTTACTCTATTAGAGACTGAGAGCAAAATCTAATGGGCCTCCCTAGGTGACTGCAACTCCAAGTTCTTTTGACATGCCAAAGAAAGGAAACGTTTTAAATGAAGTTAAGGTGATACTGGAGAAGAACGAGGGCGAAAAATCGTCAAAGGAGATAGGGTGTTCACCTATTGATCAACGTCTTGTCCCCTTGGATGTTGCTCAATCCTTCAAAACTTCCCAGCCTGTATCTCACCATCAAATGCAACCGTCGTCCAATTATGTTCTCAAAAGATGAAATTAGACAACAATGTTCAGGATGGATGCACTCAAAGCGTAGGGTCCGGTGGCTTCTCAGCTGCATTCTTTCCAAACAATTGGGATCTTGTGGGAGATATGGTTAGCAAAGAGGTCCTACACTTTTTCAATCATGGTCACATCCTACAAGAATGGAATAGATCATTCATCGCACTCATCTCGAAAGTCGACCATCCATAGTCGGTTTCAAATTTTGCCCAATCAACCTCTACAATGTTGTTTACAAATGCACCTCCAAGAGCCTTGCCAAAGAATCAAGCCCATGATGGGTAACCTGATAACCAAGTATCAAAATGCCTTTGTCCTCAACAGATCTATGGGCGACAACTGTCTCATTGGACATGAGCTTCTGGGTTATATCAAAAAGAAAATTATAAGAAACGACAACTATCTCGCGATGAAGATCAACATGAACAATGCGTATGATGTCCTGGCTTTTCTCAAAGCAAGTCCTCATCAAAATGGGATTCTCAATGGAGTGGACTAACCTCATCATCCAATGTGTCACAACAGTCTCGTACTCGATCCTTGTCAGTGGAGAACCAACGCCAACCTTCAATCCAACATGTGGATTGAGACAGGGAGACTCATTCTTCTCGTATTTGTTTCTTTCCTACCTTGAGCTACTTCATGAAGCATTCCTCACCAAACAAACATGGAGAATCTATACCAATAGCTACATGATAGTTTCACAAGTCTTGAGGGGTAAGCACAAGGCCTCACCATTAGATCTTGTAACAAACCCATGTGATAAGACCGCTTGGTCATGGGGTGTTAGACAAAAAGTAATAACCGCAAGTGCACGACGTAGTTGTAGCTAGTACCGGCAAATACGGGTTGATCCCACGAGGATGGATTTACAAAATTAAGTCACAAATTAAACAAAAATAAGAACAATTATTGAATAGGTCGCTAATAAGAAACTATCTTTTTACTAGTTCAGTTATAGTTGTCTCATTCAACTAAAAACATAAACTAGCAAAAATACGAGGCATGTAAACTGATTGGCAAACGAATAAACTGCAGAACAATGAATAAAGTAGCAATAATAATTCGCATAAAAAGTGAATGAAGAAACTTACTTGAAAGGTTGGAAAATACCAAACTGAAAATGCGATTAATTAAGGCCCTGTTTGGGGTGGTTTCCAGTTGCCAGTTTTCCGCTTTTTTGAAAACTCAAAACCAGTTTTTGGAGACCACTTTTTTTGGTTTCTAGTTTTCTGTTGTCAGTTTTGAAAATTAAGTAGTGAACTGTAAGTACAAAAAAAATCAGCTTTAAATTAAATTTCTACAAAGAGTTGAAAATTTTTCAAAACCAAAAACTAGCAACTGGCAACCACCCCTAACAGGGCCTAAATGAACAAGAACAGAAAATTAAAAGGAACAATTAAAGTTTGAATCTTGTAAACGAAAAATTAACTGGGAACTGAAATAAACCTAACCCTAAAATAAAACCTAAACTAAACTAAAACTAAACTTGTCGATTCACTCCACCGTCAGCCGCAGATCCCTCAGTATATAAAGATGTTGGCGCCTCCTTGTACCAGGCTTCGATTCACTTAGGCACCAAATCGGTCTATTGGGCTTTCAGATCAGTTTGTATCATTTGCACGTTAAAGGAGAAAAAGTTTAAGACCCACATAGCCTGCAAACTGGTCCTTGGCCGCATGCAATATACATGAGTTGACTTTAACTTTAGTAGCATTTCAATTGTCAGATTACACTTTCTTGGTTTTAGTTCTCAATCCCATTTCATACCTACAAAACCAAAACAAAATACCTAATTAACAGTTATTTAAGAGCAAAAATAGATCATTAAAGGTATTAAAAATATGCAAACATAACGCTGAACATGGGGTTAGCGTGGCCTTGTGAGAAGCGCTAGGATGATCTTACCAGGTTACCTACGGGAAATTGGTAACGAAGCTACCACAAGCATCAGAGGATCACACTAGGTCAAGTGAGAGGTCATGAAGTTCCGTCGAAAAACCACAAAAACGACAAAACATCCATCATTGGTCAAGGACTGTTTTAGAAGCGATATTCTTTCATGGGACTTTATCAGGGTAAGGAGACGATTTAGCTTAGACCAAGCTAATGAAATCCTTTCCATCCCACTTTTTAACACATCTGAACATGATCACTGGAAATAGAGAAGCACACCCCACAAAGAGTATTCCGTCAAATTAGGTTATCATCACATAGTCACAAAGAACCTAGCCCCGAATGTATGTGAAGAAATGGGTAGCTCCTTTTGGAAAAAGCTATGGGCACTCACAATCTTGCCCAAACGGAAGTTGTTCTTGTGGAACCTTCTTCCCAACGCCCTTGCGGTAATGGACAACTTAAGGCGGTGAGGCATAAATCAATCGATCACCTCTTTAGAAAGTGTAGTATCATCAAAAGATTCTGAAGGTTGGGAGATCTAGCTCTTAACATCGATGCAAATCCCACAATCCCATTCAAGTCATGGATCACTGACACAATCAAACTCCTTTTCGAGCGGGAGATAAACCCCGGGTAATTTACTTCATCGCATTACTTTGGGCAATTTGGATCTTCAAGAACAATATTGTCTTCAAAGACGGCACCCTAAACCTGGCAGACTCTTCGACATCACAAGAGAGGTTATGGACTTAAATGATCAAGTATTAAACTTTAAGCCACATGATAGACAAAGTTTGGGAGAGCCAAGAAACGAGCAACCATGCACCCTTACCCCTCGTTGTCTCATCATTTCATGCAGCGATCTGTATATTTCGAGGCTTAGGGTCATAATCAACGGTTCATGGCGCAAAAAGATTTTGAGGACAGGCTATGGATGGGTAACATGTGATATCATGACAGACACCAAACTGGGAGGAGCGGATGCCACCCTGAGTAGTTCAACAATTTAAAAGGAGGCTATGGCTCTCTACTACTCCTTCATCCACCTATGAGCCAGAGAATTTGGTTATCGATTAAGTTCTGGACAAGCTCATTCAAATTCTATCCACCCTTACTAGAAAAATCAAGTGTAAGTTAGACATCAAGGACTACATTGAACGGATCCGGTTATATGCATGTTTCTTAAAAATTTGCTCCATATGTAAGCTAAGTAGATCCAATGTAAGGGAAACACATGAACATGCTACTAAAACAGGTAAATGGGTGATCTCAAACCTTTTCTTCTAATTCAAGTTTGGACGTTGCCCCAAGAAAAAAAAAACAAAAAGAAAAAACAAATAGACAGAAAAACATAAACGAAAAAAAAAAAAAAAATGGATGAAGTACGGATTTATATCATTGAAAATATTTTGCAATCAATCGAAGATGAGGCAATGGAAGATAATTATGCAGAGGATAATTGACTCTTTTCTTAATCTATATCATGTAAAATTACATGTTATTGGTGTTTTGTATTCCTCACATGTTTAATGAGAAGTTTATTGATTACTTCCCAAAATAATTAATAATACTCCCTCCGTTTCCTAAAAATCTTGACGCCTAACTTTGCACGGTCTTCAAGACGACACTTTGACCATGAATCTATATAATTAGTTTAAAAGCCATGGATTTCACCACAAGCCGCCACATCAGCATACCACATGGACAGCTGACTGTGCACTTAAATGTGTCCACTCAAGTGCTTTGTNAAAAAGGAAAAAGGAATACTCAAAACAGCTATTGCAGCAATAAAAATTAATAAAAAGAAATACACAAAACAGCTACAGCAGCAAATGACCTTCAAAATTGCACCCTCACGTGCTTTGTCAGCATTCTTCCAACCAAAAAAAAAAAAAGAAAAGAAAAAGGAATACTCAAAACAACACCTGTAGCAAATCACTTTCCAAATTGTACCCAAATAACTTCCCAGAGTTTCCAAAACCCCAGTTCAGTCCGGTCAAGCAAATCAGTAAAGATCCCAAGCCCAGCCAACCCCCACCACCCCCACACGATGGGCTGCCACCAAACAGCATCAATCACCGCCGCCGTCCCTGTTTCGTCTTCGCCGGAGCTCCAGCCGCGACTGGGAACCGCTCCATCACCTCCGAGCGATGCCCTCCCGGACGACGACCCATCTTCTCCGGCCACTGGCCCACCCGACAGCCATGGCTTTCCCACTTTGGTGTCCTTAAGAATTCTACAACGTTAAGGTCATTCATTGTAGCCCTTGATTGAAACCATTTAAGCCTTATTGATGAATGGTTTCATTAGCTTACTTTGATGCCTAATTAAATCAGAGTGAGATATGTGTAACCCCCAAATCTTGATTTATTGATTTGAAATCCCTGTAATGTTGCTCTTAATTGTAGAAATCACTTAATTTCACTACCCTAAGAAGGATTCATCCTGAAATTTATAACGGGTGTGAGTAATATATGTGTAACCCCCAAATCTTGATTTATTGATTTGAATTCCCTGTGAATTCTCAAACCAATCAATGTTCTTTATCCTCTTTAAATTTGGCAGAAGAACAGCTCTCAAATCATAAGTAACGATAGTTACAAATTTTGAATTCCCTAATTTTGTTGCTCTATAAATTACCACTCCCCAGGCATCTCCTTTACACACAATTTGGGCGCCCAGCGATTTAGGCTTATCCGCTTCAACTAGGTAAATTGGCCTTCTTCCTTATTATGCCCATGTTCTTCTTCTTCTTCTAAGATAATCACAGCAACAATTGCTTCAAACTCATGCATGGATTGTGTTGCAATGAAGCCTAGAAGTTGGGTAAAATGATTCCCCTGTTCCTATTTAATTTTCCATATTTTGAGATGGTGAATGTCTACTGCAATGCTATTTGGATGATGCAAACTTACAGTAGTTCATTTAGTAATGATTGCATCTTTTGCAAATTTGGCGCATAAAGTTAACTAAGTAAACTAAATATACCCCTGTATATGAAGTTATTTGTGAATACCCTGCTAAGTGCAATGTTTTGTTTCCAACAGAGTTTGTTGGTGTATACAACAACAATTAGATAATTGGGATTGTTTTCCAATTAAAAACAATTTGAACTTCTTCACTTTCCCATTTCAATGTACGTGTAATTGGAAATTATTATTAGAAACGATCTAACCTACTTTGGTTTTTCTCGATGTTTGGTGTTGCAGGCTACTCACATCTTGCACCCACTGCATAAACTTTGTCCCTGCCTTTCTCACCTATAATGTAATTTCTGAAGCAACAACCCTTGGATATCGAATTTAGCAAAGCTATTATAGTTGCTCTTAGTCCCTGCCTCTCCCACCTTAAAGGTTATTTCTATTTCAACAATTCTAGGACATTGAATTTATTAAAGCTAATACTATTACCCTTCGTGCGAGTTGTAACGACCACCTCTAAGACGATAAACACTATGCAAAATTTACTTTAGGGAGATAACACTTTACATGGATTTACACAGGATTGTTAACATTTCATGTGCATTAAATGCTGTTATCTAACGCGATACAACACTCGCAGAAATGGCTTCACCACCCCGAATAATATCCGTGTCGTTCCGAACCATTCTCAACACTATATTATGCAAATATGGCCTAAAAGCAAAATACACAAAAGGCAGATTCAGTAGCCTATTCAAGATGACAATCGAGGTTAAGTTGCCACATGATGATGTCCGCATATTTGAAGAGGTACATAAAGACAAGTATGGAGCCCAACAAAAGGCATGTCAAACAGCCATAAGACATCTAAAAGCAATCTTGCAGTTTGAAGTGGAGGATGTCAACTATGAAGCATTACATGTTGAGAGGGTGTTCATGTATTAAAAATTGGCTCATGAGTGGAAGAAATGATCTTATGCCTAAAGAATGCCGACCTTTCCGTTTGTTCCCATTGTAATTTTTGAATATTGCATATTCATGAATAAAGTTGAAGAACATTAAGCACCAAGTCTTTTGTTCGAATATAGAACTCACGCATGGCTAACTCAAGCGTCCTTGCCTAAAGTACATCTAGCTTCTAAGTTCTTATCACACTCTATCATCTTACAATTATTCAAGAAGAGAAAACTAACTTAAATGCCCTCTGCACTCTCTTAACGTAAACAGTAGGTTCAATATTCTCATTATTGAACACTTGCTACTGACTTGCTTCTACAATACAGCGCGCAGCAGCACTAGCAATTGCCACACATGTTATTCTGCTAGCTCTTTTTTCTTCCCCTCTCATTACCTGCTAACTGAATGAGCATACAGAGTACACGTGCGAAATTACTGACCTGCTAGCATCCCCATTTAAAACACCCATTCTCATAAGTGTGTCTCTTGGATGATTCTTCGCTTGCGCGTGAGCTCAATTTCATGGCATATCTTTCGAATTAGTTTCTCCCATAAACAACTCATCCAGATTAGATGCTTTCATGCTCTCAATTAGCAGCCTAAATCCAAATTGGATGTTGTGTTGGCCATCTTTGCTGATAAGACCTGTAGAATAAGCAGCCTACATCGCGTTTTTGTGGGTGTGTTGATAATGCTCCATCTTTTCTGTGTATAATTTGCAATGCCATACATGACACTGACTCTTATTTTAATATAACATTCGGCTTTGATTTCTGATGACTACCAGGAAAGGGAGGGCAACAATTTTGGAGGACTAAGAACTTTCCTGGTGCGACACATTGAGCTTCAAAGGTAATACTTCAAACCTATCATGAAATGGTTAGAATTCGTATCCGAAGAATTTAATTTAATCTTTAAATCATGTTTGGTTTAATCAAGTTACAACCTAACTTTGTTGTAGCAAGAATGATCGTGTGGAACCATAATGTTGTTCCATGGAGAATGTGCATAGAGATAGAGAGATGCATAAATTGAAAATTGAAATGGCGCTACGTGTATGGTTTGAACATCTAGAACCATTGAATTAGAAAAGGCAACAATATGAGCTCAATTTAATGGCATATCTTTGGAATTAGTTTCTTCCACAAACAACTCTTCCAGATAAGATGCTTTCATGCTCTCAATAAGCATCCTAGATCCGAACTGGATGTAGTGTACATTCCATTCTTGTGGGTGTGTTAAAAATGCTGTAGGAATTTTGCACACAATTTGCAATGCTATACAATGACACTGACCCATATTTTAATATAACCTTCGGCTGTGCTTTTTGATGATTACCAGGAAAGGGAGGGCAACAATTTGGAGGACTAAGACCTTTTCTGGTGTGACACATTGAGCTTACAAGGTAATTCTTAATTCTTCATACCTACTGTGAAATGGTTTCTCTGCTTATGGTTTGAACATCTAGAACCAGTGAATTAGAAAAGGCAATACTTGGTCAGGTCTGTCATTGCACATTCATAGACCAAAGCAAATAAACCTGTTCCTGCCACAGAAAATGGAAAATAGACTTGGAAAATGAGTTTGCACGGAATTATATTCACATAATCTCAATTGAGGGGATAATCCAGTAAAAACCAAGGGAAAGAGGGAAATGTAGACAAAGCTACCAAAGTAACAGAACGCATAAATCCATAGAAGATACCCAAAACTATACCAAAATTATCATGAGGAAAAAAGACAAACTTAAACAAGAGATAAGCTTCCCAAGTTGATAAAGAGGTACATAACAATGCAGCATAAAGCAGCTTGCGAAGGCAGTTGCAACCGTCAAAGTTTTGCCACAATTTTAACTTACTTTGAATTTGACTAATAATTGGTTTTTTTTTTCCATTTTTGGGTGAAAAAATGGACCAAAGCAGGAAAATATTCACAATTAGTTTCACCGCGTTGCTGGCTCAGATTCTCCAATGGTATGGCCTACCAGAGCCACTTTACAAACAATACCACACCAAAAATCACGGGAAATATAAGGTCATTGTCAAGATAACCCCTGACCATGACAAGCCGGCCGTGACAATTTGTAGTAAACTCAACACCCAACTGGATGCCGCAATGCAAGATGCTGCACAAAGGGCTGTTAATAAGCTTAAAGAATCCAAAAACTTTGAAGTAGCAGATTACAACTTTCAAGCTTGCTTACAAGAGCGCATAAAACGTCGTTTGGCTGATATAAAACGGGCCAAGGCGGATATGGAGTTCGAATGCCTGAAAGATCGTATCTTTGAAGTATGGAAAGAAAATAGGCAGATGAAAGAACTACTCCGTACCAACTCTGTCGTGCCCAATATAGACAAAGGAGAAGAAAATGACAACGGAGAAGGGATTGTTACAAACCAAAAATAAGGAGTATTTAGAATTAGAATAGGTTTGTGGAACATAGCTTATGAATTTATGTATGAGATTATGAGTGACTATGTAATGATGGTACTCGAATAAAATTACGAAGAATCTCATGCGTTTTACGTATTCCAAAATTAGAAAGAATTTGTAAACACGCAAACATGGTTCCAGACACAATTGAAATATAACACGGAATACAATTGCATGAGTCACCAGTTTCTAAAGCTGTACAAGAATTACCATGTCCATGGACGACATTTCAAATACTGGAAACACAAAAAACAACAGCAAAATATATGTGGTACTAATCAACAAACAACACGGAAACACAAGTAAAAACAGCTGAAACTGGGATACATTGTCGGTACGAAACAAGAAACTCCAACTTAGTGTCCCTGATATGCCATGGGTCCTACGAATCGCTACTATAAACTGCCCACACTCTACAGTATATCTAAAGAACATCGGAGTAACAGAAAACCATGGAAACCACACCATGACAGAATACCAACTTACATTACTTACAAATGCACCTGCCACGAACAGTCCTGACCTCAGAGCAGCAAACAGCAAGAAATAGCTTAACCGTTGACATATAAAACCAACACAACTAACACTAATTCACCCACTGATCAGAATAACAACACATAATAAGGCCCTACTAAAATTTATGAAAACCATGAATTAAATAGTAGCGGTGTTACCAAGTTTCCAGAACTGACAGTTTAAGGTTGCAATATATGCAGGGTGCAGTCAGCTCGCTCAAGCCAACAGCTACCACGCTGAGGTGACTTCTATTACTTTTGCAAGCTCGAAGTAGTGCCACCAGGTAACACACTATCCAGCCATAAACCTCAGATGACACAAAATGTATAATAGTTTGCAACATTATATTTAAATGCAATTCCTATAGCAGGTTAAGATCAGTAGAAAACAGGAGTCCTTAAAACTTTAAAAGTATGGAGAAATAAAAAACACAAACACTAGGGGAAAAAAAAAAAAGAAACCTCCATTTCAAAAGGACATTTGAAATTCCAAAAGAAAAAAGGGCAAACAAAAGAAGAAATAGGAAATAGGATATCAGAAAATAAGGTCAAGGTTAAAGAAATAATGACCCCTATAACACCAGCAATGAAAATCTGTAGCTGTAGCAATGACGACGCCGGAGGAACGACAACGTGCAAAGCATGCCAGATTATTGAGGCGTCACATCATAACTCAAAGAAGGAATAAGGCCAGGGCAAGTCAATCAATCATAGAAGGTCAAAGAAGCCAAAACACAATAAGAAGTCAAAATCAGGGAGGACATAATTACGATCAGCGTCTTGCACCAACTATAGCTCAACCACACACAAGTGTACTGTGTGGTGACAGTGCATCCATCTCAACTTCAGGTGACACTATTACTTGCCTTAAACCAAAGAACCCAGAGCTAAAACCCAAATACGAAACATATTAACATTCCAACGTGTGTAGGCCCTTCAAGGACGCGTGAAAGGGACGAGGAAATGGAACTAATGTCTCAAACTAGACGTATTAGAGCTCGAACAACACCAACGACCGTGGATGGTGAGCCCATGACGAAAAACCCAAAACATGAGCAACCTTTATGCTTTCACGAACAAACATACTAACACATGGATCTAAAAAATAAACAGATACAAGACAACAAACTGGAGGAACAAACCAAAATGAGGATTGTAGGCCACAGCAACGAGCACCCCTTCACCAAAGTGAGTACCATTGAAACACATTCTAAATGAATTAGTTCCTCATTATCCATCATACTGATATGACATCATTTGCGAAACAAAGGGAAATACGTTGAGCCCTGGGACTTCGGTGGGCCAACAGAAATATGCCCAGATTGTGGGGCCTTAATGTGGAGGGAGGAATGTGTGGCCAGCACCCGGAACAGCAGGACACCAAGGTTCAGCTTGTGCTGCCAAAAGGGGAAGGTGCAATTGCCATTGTTGAGAGACCCCCCCGAATTCCTTGAAGAGCTACTGGATCAAGAAGGGGGCCCTCGGTCTACAAAGTTCAAAGACCTCATCAGATCTTACAACTCAATTTTCGCATTCACTTCAATGGGTGGTAGAGTGGACAATGCAATCAACACTGGTCATGGCCCTTATGTGTTCAGACTAAATGGCCAAAACCATCATTTCATTGGGTCTTTGTTACCTCCGGATGGCGAACAACCTAGATTCACACAATTGTATATCTATGACACCCAAAATGAAGTTCAAAACAGAATCACGTCGCTAAATAACAACGGCAGAGTTGAATTAGAGCCAGGCATCGTGCAAGGGCTATCAGTTATGTTGGACCAACATAATGAACTAGCTAAGGTCTTCAAAACCGCAAGGGAACGATTTTCGGACCAAGATATGCAACCGGTGCGACTTCGGCTAATAGGGACCAGGGCAAAAGATGGCAGACAGTACAATCTCCCTACTGCATCAGAAATTGCCGCACTCATTGTTGGAAGTGCTGATTGTGAAAGAGGACATCGGGATGTCATTATTGAGGAAAGAGCACGAGGCCTTAGAAGGATCAAGGAATTGCATCCAAGCTTCATGGCACTGCAATATCCATTGCTGTTTCCGTACGGGGAAGATGGGTATTACACCGACATACCCCATGGAGATGCAGAAACAACTAGCAGGAAAAAGAGGAAGACGGTTACAATGAGGGAATACTATGCATATCGTCTACAACAACGACCAAATGAAGGGAAAACATTACTCTTAAGTGGGAGATTACGACAACAATTTGCAGTTGATGCATTCACTTGCATACAAGAGACAAGGCTTGATTATGTAAGGTTAAACCAAAAGAGGTTCAGGAGAGAAGTGATCAGTGGACTAACCGATGCAGTATCAAGAGGGGATGCCACACCAGCATCAGTAGGTCATCGCATCGTTCTGCCATCATCATTTACAGGGGGCCCAAGGAATATGGGACAAAACTACCAAGATGCAATGGCAATTTGTAGATGGGCTGGACCTCCAGACCTATTTATAACCTTCACATGCAATCCAAAATGGCCAGAGATTACAAGAGTCCTAGAGAAAACACCTGGTCAACGTGTTGAGGATCGTCCAGACATTGTTGCACGCGTATTCAAAATCAAGCTTGACGAGTTGATGCATGATTTGACAACAAAGGCCCACTTTGGAAGGACAAGAGCAGGTAACCCTTTACTACTTCAACGTAAAACTCTAACAATAAACAAAGAAATGAGGTGACCTGACATCAAATACAAATTCTTCCTTCCAGCTATTTACACAATTGAATTTCAAAAAAGGGGGTTGCCTCATGCTCATATATTGTTGTTCCTTCATCCCGAAGACAAGCATCCAAACCCGAAAGATATAGATTTGATAATTTCAGCTGAGCTTCTGGACAAAGAAAATGACCCAATTGCATTCGAAAGCGTAGTTCAATATACGATACATGGGCCATGTGGCCATCTGAATCAAAAATCCCCTTGCATGGAAGATG
>BSSO01004500.1:0-14454 GCA_030267885.1 Mesembryanthemum crystallinum | reverse complement strand
CTGATCTAAGTAACGTACCAAGGTTTCCTGGATCCTGCAGCAAAGCCACAAGAGATTTCAGAATGTAAATAAGTGTTGACTATGTCCTATACCAGATACACATTACTAGAATATATCATAACACTTATAACTATCACATCTTTGCTAACAGCTAATCGGACAATGGTTTCCTTGAACAGATAGGAAGATGCCTTACCAGAAATGCATTAAGAAACCTCTCAATGATTCACAAGCATCACATATTTTATCAAAGAGAATTGATGATTGCCGTCTTATGATGTAGTTAGAGGTATGAAAAAAATGAAACAGAAGAATATCCTACTAATTCACCAGGTAGGTCATTTCCATGTGTGAACCATTCCTTTCTGGAGAGAACCTCTTAACAATACAGCGCTAAACCAGGTAAAGAGACCGCTAAGTACATCTGAACCACTACAGCGCTGTAGATAGGCATGTGTGTGGTTGTAGTAGTAGTATTGATCTAGGGCCAAGTTGATGACATTCAAAATCAAGATAAGACTCCAACTTGTGAAGCAAAAATTCAAGGAGATGTAAATGATGCCATATGCTGCAAAATAAAACCATAAACACAAAAAAGTGGAGAACCAAAAAACCTGTATCCCTTCAAGCACAAGAATTCGATGAGCACATGCGAACCATCTCTTACAATTCGTCTCCCGTTGGTTATCATTCAAATTCAGAAAAGTGAGGGGAAACCTCATAAGAGCTATAGCCTCAATAGACTCAGTTGATTGTACCCCAGAGAGCTTTTTCATCACTGCAGAGCTCACATGAACTCTGTCTCCAGGAACATCACACAAGTCTTCAGGAACCTCAGCTTTATCGAGCAGAAACAGACATTCTATTGCTGTTAGTTGCTCTTGTTTCAGCATATGAAATTCATGGATTTCTCTGCACAAAAAAGGTGTGCATAAGATATCAGGCCACACAGAATTGCTGTAATTAGCCTGAAACTATTCCGTTTACAGAGAATTCAATACATTACCAATCACATTCTACCCAAGTAGGTGAATAGGAACTCATACTACATTATGGTATGAACACGTACGACCTATCAGCTATCACACAGAACACCCAATACAGTAACTATGGAATTTTCAGTGAGCAGAGGAAATCGAGTTACCCAGTTCACAATTTGCACAATTGAACAGAAATACTATAAAACCCAGAATAAAAAAATAAAAAATCAGTGAGGATTAACCCATTTAGAGGAGCAAAAAGAGTGAGCCAAAAGCTAAAAGTTAAACTGCTACTTAAACAGCTAATTTCAAAAACCCTACAAACAGAGAAAATTGAATCCAGTAAACAAACCCTCATTGACAAATTGCGATAATTCCGTCGCTAAAACAACGAAACCCAGATAAAGAAATTACAGGAAGTGAAGAGAGACCTGATGAGAGTAGTACCAACGACGAGGGCTGAGCCATGAGAGTGACGATAAGTAGAGCTTTGGCGGAGCTTGACGCAGTGCTTCACAAATGGGTTTGAGGTGCTTGTGATTGATTTTGGATTTTGCGGCAAACAAATTTTCTCCTTGTTCAAATGGCAAGATGGGGATTTTAAGGTTGATGGTGATTCTGGTTCATGTTTTGAAATTGAAATTGAAGGCCTTCTTTGATTATCCGCTGCTTTTTTTTGAGTATTCAAAGCCTGTCCTAGAGAGGTATAGGCAATTGGGTACGAATATGAGGTTGTGCATTGCATTGTTTCACTTCACTGCCTTTTCTCTCTCATGTATCCATGGCAGAGAGAGAGAGATTTGGCGCCAGGTAGCGTAGCAAGCCCGGTGGGATATGTTCAGTGGTCTAATTAGGTTCCTTTGAAGGTTTACAATGAATGTAAGCCTCCGACCTCCGGGAGGTGTCCTTTTGCCACGGCCAAAGAAAAAAGAAGTTGCTCCTCACCAGACTACTAGTTTACTACCATGTACGCAACTGTCATGAGAGATTTCCATCATCACTTGGTTGGGAGTATTAATGTTCGACTAATGTTCAGTACACTATACTTCTTGATTTAAATTTACACACCACCAGATAGACATATAGTTTAACATAGAATATGTTCATTTCAATTGGAATTTATTAAACTAAACTGAATAAATTGTTATATGCGATAAAAATGCCATAGATATTAGAACTCCATCTCCATATTATATTCGTATTAAGCTTATGGATTATGGATATTCATCCTTTCAATGCGCCACCCATAGGGCCATAACTAGTCCAAGTTATACGCTTAGAGGTATGCACTAAATAAATAAACTTACAAGAGAGACTACTACTACTTCTCAATGTTATCTTAATCCATGTTGGAGCTATCAAAGAGTTTGGTTATGCCATGACTCCTAAGAATTCCATTGTATACATAATGTCATTGTAAAGGAAAACATATTTGCTTTACAAACTTAAATGCTTTTTTCCTTGATGTGGCCCATCCAATTCAAATACGAATGTTCATAATGCTCTTTGCCCTCTCTTAATGTTACTTATGGCTGTCACTAATCTGTAATAAGGACATGACTCACAGTGCATCACAAGACAGCGAAAGGAACAAAGATGATGCAGAATGGTCATTCTCTGCATCCATCTTCGTCACATATTTCGATCATAAGCCCTTTGAGGTGCCGTAGGCATATATGTCTCTGTCATTGGTTGCATATTATCACTTATCTGAGTCATACTCATAGGCATGTACATTCTTTCTGAAGTTGAGGCAATACCATCAAGTCTTTGAGAAGACAAGCCCATAACATCACTTCTCTGAATCGAAGTTGTAGGCATGCACATGTACACCCTCTCTGAAGCTGCAGGCACAACTGTATCAGCACGCACACCCTGAAACGTACATTCCATCCTTCCAGTGGTGGGGCCTGGATCATTGTTTCTCTGAGACGCCATTGTCAGTACACTTTCCCCATTTTTATGCAAACCAATACCATCAACTCCATTAGATGTAGACACATATGATCTTTCTGATGATGATGGATGCATAATGGAATCAGTCCTTTGAGAAGATGATGCAGATAAGTAAATTCGTTCAGATGTCGAACGCAGAATAGCATCATTGCTTTGTGATGTATGATCAGCCCTATGAAAATTAGGGATATAATCTCTTCCAACATCTGGAAGGAGAGCAACGCCATTCCTTTGAGATACGCAATCTGAATCATCATTTTGATGAGCTGACACAGTCGTATAACGCCTATCTGAAGCTGGGGCAGCTGCAATACGAGTTATTTGGGACCCTGGAGTCAGATCTTGACTTGTTTGAGCAATCAGAGGCGTGCAAGTCTTTTCTGGACCCCCTAAGATATCTTCAGTACCCTGACATGTTGAAAGCAAGAGCAAGCAATATCAGTCCACCTTGATGTTATCCCAAAAATAAATAAAACAAGTAATGCAGTTAGTGCAGCTACCTCTTTCGTCAAATTCAACACAGACAAGGCAGGGAACGCTGTTGATGCTTCACTGCCAGATGGATAATTTCCAATGGAAGACATGTCTGCTGGCCTTGCCTGATCTGGCATCTCTCTTTCTGATGTTGCGGGCACTGAAGATGATGTCTCAGAACTTGATAAATCAGAATCAGATGATGAAGGCGAGGTCATGGGAACTGCTTGACTCGATGCATCCCTCTGAGTCTCAGATGTCAAGTTCTTAGTTGATGTAATGCCTCTGGTGGGTACATCCCTCCATTGTTGTGCCACCATTTTGACCTGTGTGTAGAATTGAATACCTGTTTGCCCTGCAAGGTTGAGAGCGATATTGAAAGCAAACACAACATTCAAAAATAAGGGCATGAATTGCTACAACGCTCCTTTCATACACTCAGTTTCAAGTGTTTCCAAGTGTTTGCACCTGTGCATTTGCTTTTTGGCGTGGGGGGGGGAGAGAGAGTACAAAAGTTGAGAATACCCGTAAATGATGTCGTCAATCCAGTTGAAGAAAATGGCAATGGAATAGGACTAGGAGCATTAATTCCAACCTGGGCCAATCAAAGAGCTGTTAAGCAGGTGACGTTCAAATTCCAACGTAGTACAATAATCTACAGGAGAAGGGAATACCAACACTGCTTCAACCGCATTCTGGAATTTCCTTGCAGCTACACCACATGTTGTAAATATTGATGCTCCACTGCCAAACCTAAATTAGAGAGACACAATGAGGAGATACGTACTACAAGTAAAAGATAAGCTAAAGTTAATACTCCTTACTACTAATTCACAAAAAATGCAAACAGGAGGGGGAAAGCTCCTACTTTGCCAAACTTAAATAACACCTCAGAATTCTGAAATTTTCTCAAATACTATGACAACAGCAGACATTTTCCAAATAATGAAACAAAACAGAAGGAACTGACACAAAAACAAGCGGGAGGCTAGAAGAGAAGTGAAGACATACTTTTGTTGGTTGACAATGGTTATGGCCTCTTCTAAACTGCTAACCTGCCAGCGGTCAGGAAAGGATTGAAGCGCATTGCAAGTATTAACAAAAAAAGAATATCAAAGAGCAAGTAGCAATGNTGTCTTCCTGGTTACCACAAAAAGAATAGTATTACATATACGAAAGATCAGAACCAAATGCTTCCTCAACCACGATTAGCAAACAAATATTTTTCTCAAACTCCAAAAGACGCAGTAGCGTGAAAAGAAGCACCTTGTAGCATTCCATGCTACTTGTAATGCCACTCAAGATAGTTGGACCAATAAAGTTTCCCTTCTCATATCTTGGAACCTGGTAAAAACGAAATAAATCCACAATTCTTCAGAGATAGCATACTGCATACCTTCACAAAGCAGATACATGAATTGTGAAGTGACTGTGTCCAACTTCCTGCATTGAATCACACATCTGACTCAGTGATTCAAGACAAAGATAAGCATAGAAAATGGGTTTTAAGAAAGGCAGAGACAAAGCAGTAGCTGGACCGCACCATAACATCAACAAATTTCACTGCTAAACAATAGTTACACAGCAGCAATACCACAGCCTATGACCAACTTATCTCCACTCAAAAGTGAGAGGCTAAGGACAAGCAGGAAAAAGTATACTGAATGTTCATGGCTGTGCTTGTGATGTTTGGGAAGATCAAGCGATCCCTAAATGAAAATCCTTATCAAGCATCCGCGACGAAGTAAAATGAGGATATCTGCTAGTAAGTTATGTATTTAGAAATAAAACTTACGGCCACAAGATAGTAATTGAAGTAAATAAATGCTTGAGAAAAAAACCTATTTTCATGTGTTGCGATTTGGAAAGAGTAACTTTTAACATAGATGAATCAGTCACAACCAAACAACCAAGCCTTAACCCGTCAAGGTCCATTAACAGTTTCTCTATTTTCTAAAAGGATCAGAATTTTTGAACTGACCCTGCATGCAGATTACATGGAAGACATCAAAGTAACAAAGCGTATGATTGTGTGCCAGATATGCATTTGCCCACCTCCTCTTATATTAGAGGATAGTGACATGGAAAGAAGCACAAATTTCCAATTTACAAAACTTATCGAACAATCAGAAGGCCAAACTACAGTATTTGGTTTAGACTCTAAAGCATCACTTGTGCTCTGATACATGAACACGAAACTTGTAGAGGTACCTTAGCCTAGAGAGGATACAAATCCATTTGTTCACATAAAATACAATACCAATGATGGTATCCAGACTGCCTCTTACCATGATATTTCTTCCGTCAAGGATAAGTCTAGCACCACCTTCAACTGCACTTTGCACTGATCTGCATATCATGTCCTTTGCCTGTATCAATCACACACATACAGATTCTGAAAAGGGAGGCGTAAGTTAAGAAATAAAACAGGTCGGTATCCATGTATCACACATTAATATGTCTAACATCAGAAAATATATGCTAAATATCAAGATAGGAAAGTCTACAGAATGCCAAGTATCAGCTTAATTTTAAAACTACAAACAATGAGTTATAACTTGTATGAATTACTTATTTCAACCTCTTTGCTAATAACTGGACCCAGGTCTGCTCTTGCATCTGTTCCTCCATTTACTTTTAAAGTTTTAGCACGTTTAACAAGTTCCTCCTCCCTGAGAAAGTTCAAGACAACATTGTTTCATGTTACAGCTCAAGTTTTCAAAAATTCATAGTTAAGCTCATCAGCATGCTATCGCATCATCTAATAGTCCTATTCACTTAAAGAGAAAAGAAGGAAATTGAGATAAGACAATCAAAAGCGTTCAAAGCAGTAGGATATTTTAGCCGGGAACCTTGATGTCAGGCAAATTCCCAACTCAACCTATTCAGGAATCCATGCTAGCACTTTTATCAGCATAATGTCTATAAATAGGCTGGAACTCACTAGATACACATTATGGACAAAGCAAACAACTGAACTAAGAAACAAACAATATAAGGGGGAAACATGATAAAGACACATTACCATAGTCTTGATCGTCCAACAAAAATTACTGAGCTGAGGGACATGCACTGCTCTCCTGCAGTACCAAAACCAGCAGCAACCAGAGAATCAAGTGTAGTTCTCATACATGCATCCGGCATGACAACAGCACAGTTTTTAGATCCCATATGGGCCTACATAAATATCACACATAACAATAAACAAATGCAAGCATTCTTTTCATAAACACCATATGCATGTCCGGCAGATCTTTGTCACTAAATATATCGCACAGAATAATGTAGTAAGATATATGACGCAAGAACTACAGCTTTGAACAAGAAAGGTGCACATCTGCAGGGCGTGAACACCAGAGTTCGAGGCTCATTTAGAAGGCAAATGGGAGGGGATCTCTGGTTGAAACAGAAAGAATGAAAGAGTAATACTAAATTGAAAATTAACACTACATAAATGATAGGCTTAACTGTCTAACATAAATCTTCCTTCACACAGCTGTAAAAGAATTCGGAAAAGTAATATGACAACGATACAGGTGAAAGTATATACCTGGATACGTTTCCCTCTAGCTGCTGCTTTAGCATATATATCGTTACCATCCTATGACATAAGAAGATCACAAGCAGAATAAATAAGGATAAACTTAGTAGTATTCTATATCAGTAGCAATGTTAGCCTACTATTGAACGTCAGCCAAAAGGATCTGTGAAACTGAAAATGTAGGGAATCAAACTCATGACTCAAGAGACAGAATGGTCACCAATTCAAACTTTTGGACCATGAGGCACAAACCAGTAGATTCAACATGATCTAAAATACTAAATGTTCTTAAAAATATTAAAATTCTATTATTTGTATCCAACAGCAAAATAGAAATTCTTATGCCATTGGAGGTCTAATGATCAGATATGGGCATTTAAAAGTTAGAACCGTAGATGTTGCATAACAGACATCCTCACTATTCTCAATACTTCAAACATCCAAAGAACTGGAATCAAAATGAAATAACTTACACTATTGGAGCCAACAACTGATATGGCTTTTAAATCATCATCAGCACATATAAGATTGTCCAAATCCTGTTCAAGCCATTTGTCACCAAAAACATGGGAAGGAAAACAATCTTTCAATTACTTGAACTGAAAATCCCTAGAGCATCCAAATAAAGAAGACAATGAGACAATGTGGTAAAGCACTCTTTATCTAAAAAAATGTGGTGGACTAATTGACATATTAAGCAAAACTAATCAAGGGGGTGAAAGTTATTGGCATTACGAAGCAGCATTACAAGATAGCATCCAGAGAGAGAGAGAGAGAGAGAGAGCTTACATTTCCTCCATGAACAATATTTAAGACACCATCAGGCAAGCCAGCCTCCAGAGTTAATGCTGCCAGCTTCATTGAAGTACCTAGTATAGCATAAAAAATCAAATTAGCCCAAGGCCAGGAACAAAATCATATTAAGCAAATAAAAGCAAGCCCTTCTCAATACCCATTTGGCCAAGCTTCTACCAACTTCTACTTCTTTCTCTCACAATCCTCCTTCACCACCCCCTCTTCCTCCACCTTCTCCACCTCCACTTTTTAACTTTTAAGAAGTTAAAATAGGCCTAGAAGTAGAAACTACAATTTGAAGTTTCTATATCTTATAACCAATTATGTCACTAGGGGCAATTTTTATGAAAGTAGAAACTACAATTTGGAGTTTCTATATCTTAATAACCAATTATGTCACTAGGGGCAATTTTTATGACCAACTAGGGGTCCATTACTAATACCAATTTGGTCATTCGGGGAGCTTAAAGCTTCCATGAATTTATCATGAAAAGAGCCAACAATTTATCAAGACAATACAGAAAAACCGGTTATCACCTGGCGTTTTCTCAGATGGCTTCAGAACATATGTATTCCCGCATATAACTGCAATTGGGAACATCTGCAAAGATTATGCAACATTCTTAGAAGCCCTTTAAAGTGGTTTGGCATATCAATCTTACCCACTCCTGTGTAAAGAGCAACTGCAAGCATTGAGATAAACTGCAACTGTATACAATTGACACAACAGTTCCCTAAACGACTAAATTGGATTGAGGATGATGGTAAGAAAGAACATATCAACAGGTTGCTTCAACAACGCTCATGACCTTCTAGGTAAAGACAGTATAACGTAGAAATTAGCATAGATGCATTAAAAAGCTCAAGTCAAAGGGTATAACTGGTTTATTTATCATGAACAATCAACAAGCACACAACACAGAAGGAAGTAGACAACAGCAACCCTTGAACCAAGACAGAAGGTAATAGGTAAGATAACGAATCCCAGACATGTGTGTTAGTCAATCCCTTATCTACTCCTTCGCAAATAAAACAGCTAACTAGACAAAAGGTAAACAAGTGCATACTACTACCTCATTTCACTATATAAGTCTTTTTTTTGACTTAATTTTTGTTTCGTAATATAAGGCACACAGCTATTACCAAGAAGAATTTATTGCTGTTTTTCCCACTTTACCCTTATTTTTTCTTGGTATTTACTCATTTCTTTTCTCCATATTGACATTTAATGACTAATGTTATCTTTGTCATTTATCCTCTTCTTTTCTTGAACTCATACTTTCTTAATCCGTGTGTAAAGACAACAAAAGACATATATCATGAAACGGAGGAAGTATATAAATAGATGTGGGCACTGGGCAGTGGCCCACCCACCCCCGCACCCCCCAAAAGAAAGAAATAAAAATATTTGCAAAGAGCAACTTCACAAGATACAGTTCACATAAGTAACTACCAAGATGCAACAAGTGACAAACTTTGGAACATGATTCAGGAATACTGAAAACTTACCGACAAGGGGACCATTGCAGAAGAATTAGAATGCCATATACCGGCACAAACACCAAGAGATTCCCTGATGGAATACACATCAATCCCACTAGAAGTATTTGGAACAAATTCTCCCATTTGCAGAGTTGTAATCTGACAAGCATGTTCAATCACCTCTAAAGCAAGCACAAAAAGAATCCAACAAAATGTTCAGTGCTATTACTCAAACATCAGCATTTATGCAATCCTATCCTTCTCAAACATCACTACATATATTTACCTAAAGCACGAAGGATATCAGCATGAGCACCCTTAGGTGTCTGACCTTGCTCAGTGCTAATAATCAAGGCAAGGTTATCCTGAAACATGCTTTCATGGTTTCAGATACGAAAATGTTCAAAATGCCAACCAATAAAAAAAGCTAATTACTATCAGATCTCAAATTCTCACAATGTCTCTGTGGATGAGCTCTTGAAGCTTAAACATGATACGCCGTCGAGTAGAAATAAGCGTATTCTTCCAAGAAGGGAAAGCTTGTTTGGCAGACCTAATAGCAGCTTTGAGCTCTTCATATGTTGTTGAAGGCACTTGAGACACAATCTCTTGAGTTGCCTGATAAAAATATGCATGCTGAGTAACTATATCAAACATGAAAAACAGCAAAGCAAACAGCATCGTATACTCACAGGATTGATAACATCTATGAAGACACTTCCTTCTGATTCCAAAAATTTGCCGTTGATAAAATTAGAAAGCTTTAGCTGTAGACAGGTCAAAAAGAGGCTTCAAACAATGTAAATTTTCATTACTAAAATAAGGGGAACATTTTAACTCAATGGGTGTGTTTACTGCCAATTTAGAACTTTATTGGTGTGATCACTTAAGCCTTGTTTTGTAGAAAATTTCTTTCCAAGTTTAGAAATTAAAAAACAATTCTTCAACTTAGGGGAGTAACTTCCTTTTCCTTTTCATAAGTTCTTTCCAAATATACTGGCGTCCTAATTGAGAAACAAATTCTAGTTTTCCTTGGAGAACGAAATAGTGGGATAAAAACAATACCAACACTCAATGTAGATCTCCTTAAGCAGTTCAGGGACGTCAAGATGCACACAGCAGGTATCTTAGGGATGGAAAACAAATTTGGAGCCCAAAAAAAAGCCTTACTTGATGAATTCTGTAACTAGATGCTCCCTCTGCAGGAACAGACACATGGGGCCTCCAAGAATTGAAACTTCGTTCTGCAAAATAAGGACAAACCATAAGTGGACGGAAGTAGTGGTTCTTCAGCAGGCCCAAAGCATGCTAGTAAAAACTGCAGTAAATGAAGATCAATCAAAATTTAAAGCTGGTGGCTGGTGATCCCTTCAAATTATTCCACCAGGTGCCAACCTACTTTCCCCACCCCACTTCCAGCCACAACAAAGAAAGATGCAACTTCACAATGATTGAAGTAGAAACCTTGACAATTTACCCAAAAAACAATAAAAATAATAATAATAATAATAATCTTGTGTCAGCAGCCCAAAAGTAAACAGGACATTTAGGATAAGTTAAACCCCTTAACTCTAAATACATGAGCAGATTAAGTGCTTAATAAAAAAATAAAAAAAAATAAACGTCAACCACACAAGTGTCTACTGCACAAGGGGATTTTTTCCTTTTCTTTGTCCTTTATTAGGAGTATTATTTTCTTGAAAGGGGGGAGGGGGTGGGGAAGACTGAATAATGTTCCTGCCATGAAAATGATGCACAAATAATTATTTAACAGAAGAGTCAATTAGAAAGATATCAGTAGCAGGTGAGTTTATTCAGTTTCATTCCAAATATGAGAGCATGTTTTTGTTTCCCTAACAGTTTGACCACGGATGTAAGTTGGTTTCAGTTGCAAATACTACCCAATGGGTCAGGGAAGAGTAGAAAGCTTGCACAGATTAGAATGCTAAAAATATGGTTCTTCATAACCAAATCCGAAGCCTGATTAAGTCTGCTCAAGCATAGCATCTCAACTGACACAATTATAGTATGCCTTATCTTTTTTTCTCCTTCTTCCCATATCTGAAGTTCTGAACAGTGCGCACCACTTGCAGTCCATATTAAGATGACAATTTTATTTTTTTTGATAAAGAAAAGATTGTATTAATAACGGAGAAAGGTTACAAGATAGAAGGACCAGATGTCCTCAAAAGAGAAGAAATTACAAATCACCCCAGTGACGTTGTATGTCATTGAGCGTGTGCCCCCAAAAAGCCTCAGCCGCTTTGGCCCAAAGAGAGACCATATAAGTAATGAGGCCATATTGAGATGATAATTGCCATGGTTTGGTAACAGGCATTAAAATTGAGAATAATAGGATTTTGACATTGTGAGAGGAGTTGGGGTAATGACAATGCTAATGAGTTCAATAGCAATAGAAAGTCTAGATTTACTAGTAAAGAAACAGAATCCCAGTTTAAGGTAACCTTATCGTACATATGAGCACTTGTATGGCTGGACATGAAATAGGATGGCGTGTGCAAAGATGTTTTGAAAAAAAAAAAAAAGTTGAACTGAATATTCAAAATTACTTGTCTATTAGCATACAGAAATAAACACTAACATCTAAACCCAGAAGAGCTAAACAGTCCCACTGCCTGCAGCATGACTAACAGTATCACTTATATTTTAGCAAGAAAAGCAATTGTACCAGACCTGAGAAATTTCCTTGACGAATCTTAGCTTTGAGATTATATAAATGCCTCGGTGTTGACTGAAGCAGTGGATTGCTTTGCCTGAGAGTTTCAAGCACCTGGCGTGGTTTTACACCTGCTTCTGTCATGTCCTTTATTAGCCTAACCTCCTCCTCACTGAAACGACGACTATATGGATGCTCAGACATATCCTTCAGAGGTTCGTGATTGTGTTCCCCATTTTTTATTCTAAGCAACCAAACATCATCGTCCTTTCTACCAACAGCCTCAAAAGGACAATTAATGAGGCGTGAAGATGATTTTCTTTTACGCTTAGGCTCTTCAGACTTGCGTCTACTGCGATAAACTCCTCCTCTGTCACAGCCAAGGATAACTCTACTATCTTTACGGGACTTCTTGATAGTCACTACATAACCTTGGTTCATACCAAAATCACGAACATATGTGATAAGTTCCTCTCTATCTTTGAAGGTTCCTGGTAGGGGAGGAAGCATAATTTTTTGCTGAACATTGTCATTGCTTCTTTCCATGAGTAATTGAGGTGCAAGTAAATACCTGAAAACATAATTATCTGGGTTACATTTGTAAGATCCTTGCCACAAAAGCATTGAGTATTTGCTAGTTCACAATACTTGAGAAGCACGCAAAAGTTTAATGAGCTAATTTGATTTAACCCAGTATACTCCAGTGCCGAAAATTGTCCATAATGACTCTTTCAACTCCATGTAAATTTACTCCACTTAGACCCTCGCCTATCTCTTAGAAGTCAATAAGTGGACTACTATCATACGTCAAATCAAAAGCTTAATCGGAACTTGTGGAGGATGCTCACCCAGCCAAACACATAAGAAACCCATGAAAGGATCCATGAGTACGACACTGACGATGTTTCATGATGACGAAAATTTAAGGCCATTACGATGACAGTGGCGGTGAAAAAAACTCCTTACCACTACATTTATGATGTGATCTTCTGCCAACTTGCAACTAAGGATTTGTTGGGTGGGTAGAAACTGGAAAATAACTTTCCATTAGATTTCATCATAATCTATATATAATTGATAAGGAGAGCTATCTTAATTCATAGCTCTATTAAAGGAGGGAGGTACACGTGAATTAGGTCGGACCTAGGATGCAATGGAGGACAAGGGGGAATTCAACAAGCCCCCTTCTGAAATGGAAAAACTTTACATAATGGAGATAATGAAGTAGAAAATATTTCCGAATGCGTGTTGTTGAATATTAAGTGGAGCCAAGATGAACACCGACGGAGCAGCTAAAGGCAACCCTGGCCCGGCAGGAGGTGGTGGCGTTCTACGCACTGATACAGGTGGTTTCACTTGTGCCTTTTCTGAAAAATATGGTGTGTGCTCCTCGGTTAAAGCCGAACTCCTAGCAGCCTTGAAGGGACTAATTATCGCAAAGGATAAAGGCATCAAGCAGCTTGTGCTCGAAGTGGATTCCATGATCACCTTCCAAGCGTTAACAACCGACCCTACGCCGTGGAACCGCAATTATTTCACCATCTTGCAGTGCCGAGCTCTCCTTGTGGACCCAATTAGAGGTAGATATTGGAAATATATTTGGTGAATATATTTTCCATATATCTAGTAAGTTTATGTACTCTATAAATATATGGGGTTTCCCACTATTAATAACAAGGCCAGATTAATGAGCCTATTGAAATTTATCATAGTTCATTGAACAGCAATCCAATTATCCAACCCCTAGGCCCTAACCTCCGCCCCTGACTCCAGAAAAGGGAAAACTATGTCTGTAGACATGTGGTTCTTACTTAGGAGTAGAAGATAATCATATAAACTTTGATCATCATTTATGTCTCACTTGCAGCATTTTCGAACATTCTATCCACATGATGTAAAAGGATCGACATGCGACATCAACATCAAAAGCTAATTTCTACTAAAATCAATTCTCAAACAAAATCAACAGAATCCAAATCAAAACATTATTACAATCAAAATTCACAATGACATGAGAAGAACGAAAAAAAAAAAAAAAGATTAATCAAGGGAGCGGAACCAAAAATCGAGATCATGATTCAAATTCAGTAGCAATTAATACTGAAAAAAATTACTTACCCTAAAAAGCGATCTGAAGCTAGGGTTTATGAGTTAGGGGAAGAGAGAGAATGAAGTTCGATGGTAGTTCTTGAGTGTCTGGGTTTGGGACTTTGGGAGGGAAGAAACTGCGGGAATTATTTTTTGCATTTTCCTTTTTCTTTTTTTCTTTGGAGAAGGCAACGATCGAATATGGCTGGAAGAAGGAAAAAATGGGGTTGGAAAGTGATGAAGACGCCCAAGGGCAGAGCTCTTGCTCACGCGCTATGTGTGAGAGTGAGTTTGGAGATCCGTTGATTTGGTTTTACAATCAAGATCCAATGGTTTATAGTGAAGAAAGAGAGTTCACGCGTTAAAATGGAATTGTGGCTGTCATTGTCGTGTGGCTAATGCGCGCAATGGTGATACTGATACTGGGAAGTCTGGGAGTTTTTTTTTTTTTTTTTTTTTTG
>BSSO01004499.1:0-14454 GCA_030267885.1 Mesembryanthemum crystallinum | reverse complement strand
TGCCTCTTTGCATTAGCTCACTTAATTACATGCTTGTTTATCATCTATCGCATTGAAATATTGTAAGTGGGTGAAACCTAACTTTAATTCCCTCCGTCATTATCCAAATCGTGTTTGTTTGATCTCTAGTTGACTTCTTAGTTTTAGTTTTAGTTGTTAATTATTCCCAACCATAATCAATTGTTTCGGCTTAGCTTGTGTAAAATCTAGGCTAAATCGATAGTTGAAGTTACTAATTCCCTGTGGAGACGATATTTTAGTACGACGACGTAACCCGTGCACTTGCAGGCCCGTCAATACGCGCGACCCATTTGGAACCATCATTTAGATCTATCGCTTGCTGATATGAAAACCAGTTATAACCCAATAATTATTTTTTGGTTTTAACCAGGGTATCCACTGCCGACAGCAGTGACTAACCCCTCGCCCCGGGAGCTCCACTTAAGGGTAAAGGGATGGCTAAGGATCTCTTTCCATTCGTAAGGGTTGGGAATCGAACTCAACTTTAATTATTTTAACATCCACTTTTACATGTATCAAAACCTTGATTCAAAATAATAGGCCCAATAGCCAAATCAGGTCCAAATCAATATATATACTTGCAGTTCATGTAACCATAGTAAACCATGACCAGATCAAGTAGCATGTCGTAAAATAAAGTTAAAGTAATCAAACTACAAGCAAATAGACATAAAAATTACCTTCGAAGCGTGTATTTCACAAATAACTATATATGGTATACTCTACCAACTAGCTAATGTTTCTCACCAATTAACTAACTATTCATGTTGTACCAAACCCAATTGATAATACTACCCCTTATCTCTGTATCTTTCTTTCTCAAATTGTTCTCTGGGTTCTTATTCACAAACTATTTCACCCTCATCTCATATTGGTACTTTTCCAAAACAAAATCCTCTTCAATTAGGGCATCCACAGTGGTTAAGACTTTCAAGACTCTTAAAACTCGCTACATCAGCAATTTACTAGGGTACATATATTTTTATTCTTACAGGGCGTTTGGTACATAGGATTGAGAGATTGGGAATTAAAAAGTGGGAATGAGAGTTTATATTAGGGGTGGGAAATTCATTTAATAATTCTCACTCTCTTGTTTGGCATGTATTGTGAATAACTTGGGAATAGAATCTCAGATGAACTCCTAAGTAGAATTACCTGCCCCTCCTATGGGATTAAATTGGTGGGAATAGAGGCCAAATAATCCCATTCCCCATCCCCTCTCTATTCACCATCCCTTGTACCAAACAAGTGATTAATGGGAATTTATCGAATAATTCTCATTCCCATCTCCCAATTCCCACATACCAAACGCCCCATTAAGGAAAATTGATTGGGAAAAATCCAACCTTTTACCAAATTACAGAAAATAATCCGACATTTTATATTTGTATGGAATAATCCCGCCTTTCACCTTTGTTGCACGAAATGGTCACAGGCTAACTCCGTTAACATTTCCGTTTGAAATTGGTGACGTGGCATTGACTTGTGCTTTTTTTGTGATTTTTTTCAGCGATTTTATTTGGGAAAATAGAATAGGAAGAAAATAATATTGCTAAAAAAAAATCACAGAAAATCGCAAAATAGCACAACTAAACGCCACATCACTATTTTCAAACGAAAAATGTTAACAAAGTTAGGTTGGGACCATTTCATGCAACAAATGTGAAAAGTGGAATTATTTCATGCAAATATGAAAAGTTGGATTATCTTTTATAATTGGGTGAAAGGTTGGATTATTCCCAACCAATTTTCCTATTCTTAAGATAAGAGTAGATAGGAACAATAACTCTTTGATGGATTGCTGGTGGGTATAATGCCCAAATACTAACACCTAGCTTCCATCTGTCAACAGTAAGCCATTTCCACTTTTTTCCTTTTTTTTCCATACTTATCTCAAAACTTCCGGTATTATACCAAGCGATGTAAACAGATAATTGGGTTCACTTTTTAAGTGTCCTTAATTAAATACTATACCTTATAAGTGGTACCCTAAAAATATTAATAACCTCAAAAGATTTGTAAAAACTTAGACTATTGGCCTTCCCGGCTTTCGAGTAACATGTGAACATATCCAACTGATATAAAACAAAACCCAATCAATTATAACTGATATCCGAATAACTCATTGACTTGCATACTCCAAAACAGTATAGTCACATTTCAACAATATCACCTTTATATCCTTATATCCTCAAAAAGGCTTGTAAATAACCCAAATACGATAACTACTAACTCCACGTATTACTGGTAATTATGATTTTCATTGCTAATCCCAATAGTTAGTTTTCAGGGAATTACACTCTCACCTACTCAGAAAAAGTTTCGTCCTCGAAACTTGAACTTAAAACGAATATAACTAGCATATACAATAAAATACATATAAGCATATGATATTACCTTTAACACAAAAGACCAAAAATAACACTCGAATCTTGTATACCTTATAGTACATAGAACTAGAGCTGTCAAATGTGTCGTGTCGTGTCATGTTCGTATTCGTGTCGAATATTAAACGTGTCAGAAACCTTCAACCCTAACCCGACCCGTTTAATAATCGTGTCGTAAATGCTTGACACTAACCCGACCTATTTAATAATCGTGTCAAACTCGTGTCGACTCGCTTAACACATTTTGCCAATTTATCTAAAGTTTTTCCTTGTAAAGATAAAAATATATATATAAGAAATCAATAAAATAACACTATTACTATTTGAAACTTATAAATTAGAGTTACTACTTATGTATTAAGTACATAAAATAGGAAAATTGTATATTCACACATCAATTTTTAACAAAAGTAGTGTACAAATGAGTTTATTTTCAGACATATTTTAATAAACGAGTCAGAGCGTGTCGGTTTCGTGTTGAAAATCTCAACCCTAACCTAACCCGTTTAGTTAAAAGGGTAAACTCATGTCGACCCGTTTAATTAAACATGTCGAAAATCTCAACCCTAACCCGTTTATTTCGTGTCCGGTTCGTGTCGTGTTATCGTGTCGGGTCAGCTTTTGCCATCTCTACATAGAACACAACTAATTAGCACTATATATAACTAACAAAATAAGTTGAGAAATCTTATAAGCATGCACACTGGCGAAGCCACGTGAGGGGCTAGCGTAGGCCAGATCCCTCCGGCCCAGCCCAATATCTTCTTTTTTTTGTTTGTGGCCCATGTAGCTTTTATGAGTTAACTAAAAGATTGTGAAAATGGAAAATATTCAGCATTTAATTTTTCTATAAGCTAGTACTTTTTTTTTTTTTTTTTTGCTGTCGCATGAGGTGTCCTGGGCCTTCGGCCCAGCCTAATCCCCCGGGGCCCCGGGATATCATTCCTCCGAAGGGTGAGGTCAGGTTAAACTTTCCCCTCACAGGAAGAGCCCGTGGCCACAAGGCGGGAGTCGAACACGGTTTCGTTTCGTTGATGCTTTTTGTACTTAGCTGATGCTTTTTGTTTCTTTTCGGTTTCGTTGTGTTACAATACCAGCTGTTTAAGTACTTCGTTGATATTTTTGATAAAAAAATCTTCAACTATATTATTTTGTATAAGATCAATGATTATTGGAATAATAAAGGACACTTTTAAAATAAAAAAAAATGTATATTATTTGGAACAATAAATGATATATTTGCACAAGAGATTCATTTCAAAAAAATAAGTTAATGTTTTTCGAGTGAAAAATGATACAATTAGTTGTATTAGATAAATCACTCTATAAAATCGTAATTTGTAAGATGGTTGTATGTTATTAGGAAGAATAGATATTTTAGTAGAACGTGTCCAAAACAAAAGCATTAGATTTTAATGAGACAAATAAAGTAATTTCATAAATAAAAAATTCTAAAAAATTATATTAAGTTCGGGCCCCTTACTAAAAAATCCTGGCTTCGCCCATGAGCATGCATATACCCAAACCCGTATCCTAGATCACTCACATTCGTTGAGAACTTTATAGTTTTTTTTTTTTTTTTTTTTTTTTTAAGCCATCTTGTATTAATGTAAGATCAACAAGATCTCACAACAGAGCCTCTGACCTAACATAGCTCTGACACTATTTTTGTAACGCCCTGAACCTCTAACCATATTATTATCTTAATTAATCAAAGTTTAATACAATTAATCAGGTTTTAGCAGCAGAATAAACAAACCAATCTAAGCGCTACCGCCGTATCTCCGGTTACGAAATACTAGGCGACTTAACTAATTTATTTAGGGAGAGGCTCAACTAACTAACAATAATATATTAAGAATATAAACAGACACCTGCGTCATATAATTTATACTTTTCATTCATTAACTCAGTAATTTACAACTATTTTCTTTTACAATTTAATCAACTAAATTCAGCTAGAGATTAACTAAATTGTCCTCACATTCTACACGTCTCTATCCCAATCTTGTAACCTGAAAATAAAAACATTTAAAAGAATGAGCCGAAGCCCAATAATCCTTACTCTACTATGTAAATATCAATTAAAACACTTTTAATTTCGCAGGGGCACTTTGTCCTCACTCACGCCATTTTTATAGATACCACGGGGCTTATAAATCCATTTTATAAAACATTTGTAAATCCTTTAATAAGACATTCGGAATAAAACCTTGACTTGTTAATAGACTAAATATATATAAACAATAACTAAAACAAGATCAGTTACTAGCTAGGAGTATAAAACAATACTGGGTTGGTCAATTTAATGACTTTAAAATCTTGTAGTATCGGGCAAGTAAACATATGGGTGATTGCTTTCATCCTTATCTAGATAAACCAGTATATAACAAGCAGTCAATTTGTGGTCACCTCGGTTTTACCAACCGTCGGTACGCGGTTAGATCCATCGCTTGCCGATATGAAAAGGAGGTATAACCCAATAATTATTTTAACATCCACTTTTTAAATGTATCAAAACCTTTATTCAAAATAATAGGCCCAATAGCCAAATCAGGTTCAAATTAATATATATACTTGCAGTTCATATAACCATAGAAAAGCATGACCAGATCAAGAAGCATGTCATGAAATAAAGTTAAAATAATCAAACTGCAAACAATTAGACATAAGAATTACATTCGAGGCGTGTATTAACAAATAACTATATATGGGTATACTCCACCAACTAGCTTATGTTCTCACCAATTAACTAACTATTCATGTTATACCAAACCCAATTGATAATACTACCCCTTATCTCTGTATCTTTCTTTTTCAAATTGTTCTCTCTGTTCTTATTCACAAACTATTCACTTTCAACTCATATTGGTACTTTTCCAAAACAAAAATCCTCTTCAATTAGCTGGATAGTAGTGTGCATATATTTTTTATTCTTGTTAGGAAATAAACCTCTTTGTTAGGGAATTAACGATGGTCCATCCATCCAAGTTCGAGATAAATAAATATAAAGCAACGATAAACGAAGAACAACACCAAAGTTTACGTGGAAACCCGAGAACCGGGAGAAAAACCACGACCACAATAATTTGTATTATTAATATCCTGACCGCACAATATTAACAATACACCCCTCTCACAATACTCACCCTCGATTGTGTTTAATTTGGCGTCCCCCTCAACGGGGTGCGCCCCCCTAGTCACCCCTCTTGGTGACTACATGATGTAGAGCCCAACCCTGTCTCTAAGCACCTATGTGGTGTATCTCAATACACATCTAACAATGGCCTATGGCTTGGTATTTATAGGTCCCAATCTTTCATAATCCTACACCTCTTCAGATTAGTAAGTTACAATTCTAGTAGAATACTACTTTCCTAATTACAACCAACAATAATATTCCTAAATATTATCCTAACTAATATTAGGAAACTAACAATATCCTAAAAGATAACCCAAGAATAAAGCAAGAACTTATCCCGCAAGCAAACCCAAAAGATCATGTCGGAAAAAACGCGTCCACATTCACTCGCCCAGGCCACCTGGGCAAGCGCCTACTTCGGCCGGCCGGACGGGCCTGGCGAGAGCTTCCATGCTGCTCACGGCAATGCCACCCGGGCGGGCGACCCTTCTACGACCCATTTTCGTCTGTTTTCACTTGCTTCTTCATCTCTTGCAATTCCCCAAGCCTCCAACCTCGTCCCGACCTCTTCAGTACGATTAACATATTGGGGTCGATCCTAACAGTTCTTAATATAAGAGTAAATAGGAACAATAATTCCTTGATGGATTGCTGGCGGGTATAATGCCCAAATACTAACACCTAGCTTCCATATGTCAACAGTAAGTCATTTCCACTTTTTTACTTTTTTCCATACTTATCTCAAAACTTCCGGCATTATACAAAGCGATGTAAACAGATGATCGGGTTTTAATTTTAAAGGTGTCGTATTTCTTAAGTAGGTGTGTTGTATTAAGGCGAATTACCAAATGGCGAAGGGTAGTTATAAAAAATACCCATCCGATAATTCGGCAATTAATTAGATATTTAAAATTTAGCATAAAATTTATTTTTTATAAATCACGATAAACTATTTTGGTTTGTATAAAAATAAAAAGCAATAGTAATGGTAAGAACATAATCATTGCTAGGAAATTTATTCAAAAATATATTTGAATTATGTTAAAATTCAGAATTTTTTTATTTGTTTTTAGAGTACACAATAATTACAACTTAAAAGAAATGAGGTCTAGAACTCACCTACTAGGTAAGGTTTTTCTAAAAGTCTTATCCCTAAACAATGTTAAAACTAGTTACAACAGTTACTCACATAGTCCAAGTCCTTACATATCTTTCTACAAGACAAGCAAGACAAAAGATATTCTAGCTAGTTTTCAATTGATCCTTAATTGTGATGAAAGCCTGATGAGATGAAGGTCCTCTATTTTAAATATATATAAGCTCATTAATTTCTAGCTTCCAGCAATGGTAGATCACAACAGTCACAGCAACATGTATGATCTCTTTCTTCAAACCCTTACACTTTGTAATCCTGACTTAATTATACTCTGAGAGAGGATGTAGAAACTAGCCCAATACACCTGCAGAGATGAGAGTATTGCCATCACTAATTGCAATCTGCCCGTATATGAGAGATGTCTAGCTACTCATGAATGAAATTCTTACTGTAACGTTGTTCACCAAAGCTTGCAGTCAGCTGTAGTCCACTTCTTGTTAGAAATAGGGACTCTCAAATATTTCATTCGTAAAATTTCCTCTTTTAAAGCAAGTAATCCCCATAATTTTAACCCCATTTATGTAAATATTGGACATTAATGCTCAACTCACTTATTCGCCTAAGTATGTTGAACAGTGTACAGGTATGCTTTGTAGAAAATTGTGAAGTCATTAGCAAAAGTAACATGTGTGAACTTCATTTTCTTGCACATAGGATGGAAGTGAAAAGTCAAGCAAGCTGCTGGCAATCTTCAAAATTCTAGTTAAGAACTTCATGCCAAGCCCAAAGAGTAGGGGAAAAAGGGGATCTCCTTGTCTTCAGCCTTTACCAGATTTAAAGAACCCATGAAGACCTCCATTGAAAGAGATTGAAAATCTTGCAGAAGTGATACATGTCATAACCCATGTGATAAAGGATTTAGGAAAACCCAGTTCAATCAACACATCTCACTCAACAAATTCCCACTTAACAGTGTCACAAGCCTTTCTAAGATCGATCTTTGTTAAACACATAAGAGAGCATGTTTTCCTATCATAATGTCTTAGTAGGTTTTGACAGACCAAAATATTCTCTTGAATTTGTTGAAGTAATATTAAATTTTCTAGATATTTTGTGTTTAGAATTATCTAAATCTGGAGATTTACTAACTTAAGATATTTGGATGATTAGTGTAGAAGTTTGTATTAGAATATCTTAGTCTAGAACAATGTAGAGTAATGTAGCAAGTGATTCTAGAATTGTGTAAGGAAATATCTTGTCTATAAACTTGTGTATAGGAAAAATATCAAGTATGTCTAGAAGTCTCCATTGTAACTATAAATATGTTTGATGTGTAATGCAAATTAGAGTGAAATAGAAGAGTTGGCCAAATTAAGAGTGTCCACAACACTTATCCAATGTAGCTCACTACACTTCCGCTACGCAAAAACTCAACAGAATTGATATGTCCGCTACAACCTTCAACCTATCATAGAGCAACTTGAAAATGGCTTTATAGATCACATTGCAACAGGCAATGGGTCTGAAACCACTAGCCATTCTTGGAGTTTCAATCTTAAAAACCAAAGTGAGAGTGATAGCATTGAGCTATTTCAATAGCTTCCCAGTTGAGAAAATTCAAGGACAACAGATGTGATCTCCTTCCCAATTTAGGCCAAGCAGCTATGAAAAATCCACTCCCATAGCCATCGGGGATAGGGCTTTTGTTGATGTTTATGGAGTGGAATGCTGCTTTAACATCTTCTGCACATACGGGTTTTATCAACTGAAGCTGCATCTCTGAATTGAGGGTATTGCCACCTTGAAACACTCTACTATTTGCTACCTTCAAAACAGGTACCCAGCATCCCCTTATAGAAATCAATAGAGATATAGACAATATGCAATCTGCTCTTGTACGATGACATACTCTAAGTATATCACCCAAAAGCTCGAACTTTGCATTAAGTAGTGCTTTGTGAAAATGCATGTTAGCATTTTATCATTGGTGCTACAATAAGCGAGGCTACTCTAACTTGAACTTTCGGCTTTTCAAACAAACTGAAATTTGATATTCATGTGCTTGGTTTTCTTGTGTTGGACTAGATTCTTCGCATTAGTAATTGTTGATTTGCTATCAAAAAGGAATTTGGTAAGTTGTGTTTGAACTTCACTAATGTTCTGTCATATCCTTATGAGCCACAATATTGCTTGATAACATATGAGTAGGCAACAATATACTTAACTAGACTAGTTATGTAAATGATGAGAATAATGTAAAAATTAAAAACATTTTTATTTGCCTTCGCTGCTGGCCAGTCAGCATTCCGAACAAGTCTTTAATCGGAAGGCAAATTCTTGTGTACAACCGTCTAACTATTAGACGACCCTATCCAATAGTCACTTTTAGCAATTTATTATTGACTACTTTAGCCTTTGGATTGGATTGTCTAAAAGTTGGACGATTGTATAAGAGTGTTACTCTAATAGGAAATATGGATCGAGGTTTATTTGTGTATTTAAGGAGAGCTGTGAAGTGGTTAGCTACTAACAAAAAATTAAGGGATTTGATTGTACAAAGGCCAAAAGTAAAGGGGCGATAAATAACTTCAGGTGACTTCTACAATGATCAACATTCAATAGTGGTTATTGAAATATCCTTTGAATGAATTAATAACATCCTTTCACATAAGTTCTACATTTAAATTAAGATGGGAGACGTACACCGAAAAAGAAAAAAAAAACATGGGAGAAGGATATTCTCAAGTACATGAATTACACCATTATAGAGGTATCCTCTTACAAGTACGTCACAATTTCAGCTATACCGACCTATCTTCTACCAATTTTTACTTCTCCCATCCTATTCCTTTTTCCCTATCCTCTCTTTCTCCACTTCCACCTTTACCTGTAACTTCTTAAAAGTTGAAATGAACCTAGAATAGAAGTAGAAGTTTCTACATTTTAGCATATTGTAACTTCTTAGAAGTCAGAAAGAACATGTGAAGAAGAATGAATGTGAGAGTAAGAATTAGAAGTTGATAAAAGATTGACCAAACGGGCTCTAAACCCCTTCGAGTCTTGTCTAGCACACAAAATTTTGTACTCTTTGCTTTGCAAAGTCTCTAACAAAGGAATGATCGACTTATCAAATGTCACCATCGAGGTTGTTACCGGCACTGCGCTTGAGAGATCGGCGACAGGCAATAGACAGTTGGCTAGGAGAGCATCAGTGCCAGTGGTGGTTGCAGTGACGTAGCTCTCCCATGGTGGGGGAACATAACTGGCTACCTCCAAGTTGATCTCAAATAACTCTTCTTCTTCTTCCATGTCTAATAACTCTTCTCTTATTCCTACTGTCTCTTCTTGTTGTGGTATGTTTTTAATTGTTGAAACCATTTTGAGCAAATAATGGAATTACAAAGTTAGTTACATGGTGTTTATATATGGTTGTTTGGACAAGGGAAAGTGGATAAGTTGAACAGCTTTCAGCAAATCATGAAAGGGAGCAAATATAATTAGTTGACTTGAAATGAAAGTTGGTGTTAGATTTTCCTTAATTTGCCCAAACTACCAACTAACCATCTGATTTGAGCAGTTATGCCAAACCTTATCTAACATTCTGCTGACTTCAACCTGATTAAGTTTTGCTTCATTATAGACACTGCCCTCAAAACACTAGCAGCCTAGTTGGAAATGGACTCACAAATATAGACAATGAGCAATTTCATCCCAAAAACCTCTATGAATAGCTAAAATTATTATTCAGAGTGTTACTTCAACTTAATGGTTTGTTCGGCAAACTTACCTATAATACGAACTGTTAGCTGTTTTAGTAGTTGTAACTGTTTTCGTAGTTGTTAGATGTTTTGATAGCTGTTAGTCCTTAGCAGTTTATGTTCGGTAAGATTAGCTGTTGAGATTAGTTGATAAGTGAAATAGTCTAAAATCATCCCAACCACTAACAGGTACCCCAAAAGCTACTCTAGGTAACCTTTTAGAAACACTGCCCCAACCACTAACCTCTACTGCCAAACACTACTTTATCGAACACCACAAAATTGTATTAGTAGCTGTTAGACCTAGTCAAACCACCAAATACTACTCTAAAATCTATTGCCGAACACAACATAAGTAAGCTATCATTCCACCATCCCAAGACAAGTGTAAAAATTGTTTTGATGGGGTTAACCAATTAACTCGCATTATTTTATTACTTTACTGGGGTTAACCAATTAACTCATATTATTTTAATAGAAAAATTTGCCAAATAACTATCTTTTAAGTTCCACTTTTTGTGAATAACTACCTTATAATTTTTTTATTTTTTTTTTGAAAATAACTACCTTATAACCACTTTTTTTTTTTTTTGTCGATCACTACCTCATACCCTATTTCGGCCAAAAAAAGCATGTGGACTGACTATTTTACCCCTAGTTTAATAAATAAATGTTTTTTTTTTGTATTTTTTTTTTGTTGTCCCTCCCCTTTTCTTATTTACTTTCCAATATTAAAATAAGTAATACCACCTTAAGAAAATGATAGTTATTTTCAAAAAATAGTAAGGGGTAAAATTGTCACTACACATCTTTTTTCGCCGGAAAAGGGCTAAGATATTGATCCACAAAGAAAAATTGGTTAAAAGATAGTTATTTTAAAAAAAAATATATATATATATAAGGTAGTTATTCGCAAAAAGTGAAACTTAAAAGGTAGTTATTGGCAAAATTTTCAAGTTTAATACTTATCAACTTTACCTCCAAAAGGATGCTTGGGGATGACGCTCTGTGGCTTGGTTAACAAAATTTATCTTTCCCCGGTATACCCCCTAAGCTACCCCCAGTTAACAAAATCTTCTTAGCTATAATTTTTGTTCTTTCTAAAATTGAAAAGATGAATGTGGTGCTTACATGACAATATATGTGACATGTCAACGTATATGTGGCAGCACTAAGCGCTGACATGGCATGCTGACGTGTCGAGCTTTGGTTGAATCATTGTGTTTTAAACTAATTATATAGATTCTTTGATTGTATATGCTATGAAACAATTATGCGAGTATATACTAAAATGAATCTGTGCAACATTGAGAACTAGTTAAACTAGTTTCATACTCTACACTTCTTATGTTAGAATACACAATGTGAAGACACAAGGGGGTGAATTGGGTCTTATAAAATTCTCGACTATTTGTAAAGTGATGTGTGTGAATGACCAACCTACAGTGGTTGTTCCTTAAGTTGTTCCTTGTTAATAGAATATTAATGCGAAAGCAAAATAAAGAACAAATAACACACACGATTTTAGCGTGGAAAACCACCCAAAGCTCAACTTGGGTGTAAAAACCACGATCCACACATTTGTGAGATTTAAACGCTAACTTATATTCAGCAAGAGTCTCAACACATTCGTACAAAGCTTCTCCTAAGACTAAGTACAAACAACACCAACACCCCGTGTCGGCACACGCAAGCACGCTTTAGCTCGCACTCACTAGCTACTTAAAGCTATGAGTTACACGTATGAGACTTAACCTTAAGTCTATACACAACACCCAACACCACATGAGGGCAACACGCAAGCACACATTGGCTCACACTCACTAGCTACTTAAAGTTATGAGTTATACGTATGAGACTAAACCCTAGCCTACATACAACAGGAATAATCTCTAAGAAAAAACAACCTCTTAATATGCTTCTAGAAAAGGTGAAAGGTTACACAATTAAAAGTCTAAGAACCAAGACTCATTAAGCAAGGAACAATATGGGGAATAATAGTTAAGCACTGTTTTTCTTTAGATATGAAAGTTAATTCAATTAAGAGAAAGAGAAGGAGAGTAAGGTTTGTTCAAAAGCTTGGCAATCTAAAATTGTATTTGCACTCCTTAATTAAGTTTTACACAAAAATAGCTCTTCTATTTATAGAAGGTTTTAGTTTGGAGCCCAAGGTCCAAAGAGAAGACAGAAATAAGTAGTGTTGAATACTCTTCCAAAAGACACTAGGCCTTTGGGCGCCTAGTGGTTGCTCGCACCAAGGGAACCAGTTGTTACGCCAACTTGTGTGGCGGTGGCTATTGGCTAGGTAGGCCGACTTGATAGCAAAGTATCCCATCTCTTCTCTTAGCTTGCATTAGAAGCTTGTTATGGACTCAAGGTAGATATTTATCATTTAAATAACCTTTAAATCCTTTAACTCCTACTCCAAGTAAAACTTAACTCTTAATGACTAAGAGTTGGAAATATCTCAGTTTATGTAAAACCAGTAAGAAGGATTTTCGAAATAGATTAAGACGGTTTAGTAAATCTGAGTTTTAAACTCGCAGCTAGAAGCACCACTACCCATACATTGGTCCCTCTGACCGACTTTCATTTTAAGCATTATTTGTTTCCCTTTTTATTTAAGACTTATTGAGACTATGGCACATACATGAATTCTAATGAATTAAGATTTGCAATCTTCTCTTGAATTCATCTTGTCTTCATCTTCATATCTTGCTTTTACATGATTGCTTTGTTAAGACATTTGATCACTAGAACACATTTAGCATTTTAATAATTATGGAACTTCAACATCTTATGTATATAAAGGGTTCTCGTCAAAATATTTTTACCTGAAATGGAGTTTTTGGACTAGGATTGTGCGAGATTCGAATCCGACCCGATTACTAATTCGACCTCTAATCCAACTCCAAATCCAATTAGAGAGTACCCGAATTTGATCTAACTCATACTTTGCTACCTCCAAATCAGGCTTGAATAATTATTTTCTTTTTAGTTTTAGCAATTTTTTTAAATGAAAGTTCTAATAATATTATAATCTTTAGGATTTTTTGAGTGGAACCTCATTATATAATACACTTTTTGGAAAAAATTCACACACACACACACACACACACACACACACACACATATATATATATATATTGTGGGGAACCTCCTAATATAAACATCTGGCCATGACCAACACCCCTTGTCTAAATATTCCGGCCAAATTTTATGTTTTTGGGACCAATTTGCCCCTTGCCTAATATGCACGTGCAAATTTCTTGATCTTTCTTTCATTATACTTTGCTTTGCCATTACTTTGTTCTCCATCTCTCTCTTTGCTACGCTCTCCCTCTATTCATCCAAGCTCAGCGATTACACCAACGTAAAATATCTCTCTCTCCAATTTTTCTTTTTCGTTTTATCTCCTCTTTTCTCTTTGTCACTTTCTCCAATTTTTTCTTTTTTCAATTAGAGTTTCATTGATTGTCAAATTTTTGTTTTAAAATTAGACTTTCAATTGTTGTTACTGATTTGAACCAGGGCTTTTGTTGAAATTCAGTTTTAAGGATCTCAACCAACATATCAACTGGTTCATGACCTAGTCAGCTTTACCACTAGGTCATCGTTTATGATGTAGTAAAGATTTGCAAGGACAGGTTGATGGCGTCAAATGATGGAGGATGAATGTTGAAGATGGAGAAGGAGATGTTTCATTGTGTATAGAGAAGAGATCTAGTTGTGAGAGAGAGAGAGAGAGAGAGAGAGAGAGAGAGAGAGAGAATGTGGATTTTTAACCGTGAGAGGCAAATAGGTAAAGGGGTAAATTTCCAAGGGAAGGAAATGGAGAAATACACACGAGTATTGGGCAAGGGGCAAATCAGTCCTAATAGGGCTAGCCACAAGCCAAGCCGCTCGCGAACAGTGCGGGATCGATTCAACTATGGCTCGGCTCAGGCTCGATTCGATTAGTAAACGAGCCGAACTCATGGCTCGAACTTTAAACGAGCCGAGCTCGAGCTCAACAATACTTGGCTCGTCGTCTCGCAAGCCTAAACAAAC
>BSSO01004498.1:0-14454 GCA_030267885.1 Mesembryanthemum crystallinum | reverse complement strand
GGTATAATCTTTATGTGATTCATATGTTGCTATGTGTAAGATCTTGTTTACATGATGTTTCCGCCAATTAGATTGTGTCATGTAAAACCTTCATCACTGACTTGCGGTCCACTCATAAGTCATAACCAAGGGTCATGAAACCCTTTTAACTTTCGCAAAAGTGGCTTGGTTTCATCGAGAAGCTAATATTACACAAACTCCCAAATTATGGGCTAAGCCCATTAATGACCAACCAGACATAGGGGTATTTGGCAAATGGTTTTTTAGGTTGACTTTTGCTATTTTTGGCTTATTTGACCAATACACCAGCCAAGAGAATGTGTTTAGTAAGTGGTTGGTTGAATTGGTTTTTGACATCCCACAAGCCAACTTTTGAAAAGCCATTATGAGGTGCTTTTGGGGTCTAGTGGCTGGTGAGTTATATTTCAAGATATATACAAGGTACCAACTAATAATGACCAATTAATTTTACCAAACACCTTTTACAAACAGCTATTATCACCAGCCGATCAAAGCAGCTAATGCAACCACCAACATCTACCAAGTATCAGTCAACAGCCAACAACCAATATCACCGGCCATTTACCAAACAGAGCCAAAGCCGAAACACCACTTGGTTGAAAACTCTTTTTTTTTTTCATTCTTTTGTCTATTTTTTTTTTTATTTTAGTTAATTATTAACAATACTAAAATAAAATAAAACATAAACCAATTAGTATTTGGAACTTGGGGAGTTACCACAACATAATACCATAAGACTATTAAACTTTTCCATTGATTCTCTTTCTCAATAGAAAATTTTGGGGTTGATACTGATGGATGTAAGAAAGAATATGAGAAGACCCAGGAAGAAGTTTAGTCATAAGCAATCTGAAGTGCTCTGTCAAGCACCATTGTGCATGTTGTAGCTTCTTGGCCAGACAAGGAAGTAAATGTGGAAGACAGCAAAAGTAAGCTAAACTGATGACCACCCCACTTCTTAATTGGGTAATTGAAGATAAATGAGGACCCTAATAAGATGATAATCATATCCTCCTAACTCCTACAATAAGCTTCTTTACTGTTTAGAAACTTCTTATTATTGAGCATACTTTTTACCTTCCTTGATGCAACAGTCAACTTCACATTTCAGCCTACTCAAAACTTTCGGTTCAACAATGCTTTAAAGTTTGATTTATATGATATATCCGCACTGATGTTACGTAGAGGTGACAATCAGGCTACTCAGATCGAAGTAAGCTTATTCTGGTTGAGCACAAATTCTTGCGTACAAATGTCTAACCGTTAGATAAGTCAATTCAATAATGACTTTTCGCAATCTATGAGCTACTTATAATGACTTAGGGGTGACATTTACAATTTAGTGTACTTTTATATAAAAATAATCTAAGTTGTAAAATGTCACCCTTAAATTGCTAAAAGTGAACCTTAAATTGAAAAAGTAATCCCGGGTTGGATCGTCCTCTAACGTTAGACGGTTGCGCATAAATATTACTTCTGGTTGAGTTGGGGCGAGTTAGATTGAATTCTTCTTTTTCCTATTGTCAACGTATGGTAAAAATTCGATTTATGTAAACTAATTCATGAAGAACTATATTGTGACCCACTTGATTTCTCAAGTTCAGAGCTTTCTAGTCACTTTTAAATAGATACTATAATTTATAGTTTCTGTATTACACTATTGATTTATTTCCGTTTTGTTTAGTTCAAAATAGGTTTATCTGTTGTGTTGCTCAATTCAGTTATTGAGTTGGATCGGATCCTCTTGGGTTGGTTTTGTAGTAACAATTTATGTGCCCTCTATTATATTATTGTCTTTTGATGCAATCTTCATTAAGGGAACCATTGGTCCAATAAAGTCTTCAAATGCTATAGATTTATATTATATAGATAACAATTAGGAGTCGGAAGTGTGAATACAAAAACCGTGGGTAACAAAAAAAATATATATATATTATACCAAATCTCAGGCAATCAAAGTGAAATTTTTTCTTAAAACATCATATTTAAAGTGGGAATATGCAAAACTCAGCAGGTACTCAGAAGAATATATACCAACTGTTTCGGGTTCTTTTGGGGGGTAGCCACATAAGACCAGAGGGAACGTGGACGATCTTGGTCTTCCGCCGGCCCGCGCTACTTCGCTGATCTTTGGTCGGTCGAGGGTCGACACTAAGTGGTCGGCTCCTTTTCCCTGCAAAAACAGAAACTGCCCCGGGGGTGATCCCGGGAGTAGCCCCTCCGACGCTCAAGTTAGTACGGTCGGATTAGAGGGGGGGGCCGAAGAGACATTTGGCTCTCCGGTGAGTTTTCCGTCAACAGGAGGGATGATCGGAAAAGTGATGTAAGAGAGAGAATATGACAGATGAAAAGTACACTGAAAAAAATCGTACCTGGTGTACTAAAATGAATGGTATTTATAGTACCTTGAGGAGTGGCATATGTCGTAATATAAGCCAACTCCAAGGGCAGTTCCATTTCCTCTTTTCCTTAGGCAAGCTGGGCTTTAGCTGGAGCCCAATTCATTTTGGGCCCCTCTAAACCTATTTTTAGCCTAATCACCAACAAAACAGGTACCCAAAGTAAAATTTATCATAAAACCTCAAGTATCTAAAGTGAGAATATGCAAAATTCAGTTACTTTAACTTAAAAATATTACACCCAAATATCGCTCAACTACCCAAAGTGGAATTTTCCTAAAAGATTTATAAAGAATATAATTTTCTCCCCTCTCTCCAAAATGACCTAACCTATTTTTGAGTTTGAGGGGTTGTCATCAACTGTAACGTTGATGGTAAGCTTTAATCCGTTCAAATTTTTTTTTTTTTTGTTTTATTTAGTCTTTTAGTTGAATTCCAAGAGTTAATTCGTCTCGTTTGTTGGGTTTGATTATCTTTCTCTTTTTCAGAGTAACAATTGTTATGATTTATATTGGATCTTTTTTTTTTATCTGATGGTCTATAATATCGAAGCTCCAATTGAGTCTACATAAAGGATGAAAACATCTATTATAACGAACTTGTTTTGTTTTGTTATATCTTAAGTGTCATATAGATAGTTTTTCTACTCAAATGTATTCTAATATTGTAGATCTCTACTTTATTAAATTCGTATTATTAGTAAATATCATATGGCTTCATTGATACAAATTTTTGTTTCCCCTAGAATAAGTAACCAAAAAAGAGACAAACTAGAAAGGTGGAGATCCTACTTTAATTTATTTTTGTTTACTCAATAGTAGTATGATTGTAGTTTCCATAGGGCATATTTAGCTATATGTTAAACTTTGTCACGCTGTCTTTCTAACCTTAATTGCAATTCTTTTCGTAATTTGCTTTACAACTAGCTATGAATTATGATGACATGCTAATGATTTTGTTATGCAACACAGATCCTGCAACTTTTTCTCAGCTTGGGTTATCAGCATCAGCATATATTGTAACATAAATAAAAGGATGATTAAGGGGCCTACAATTAATTCAATTTGAAGTAAAACCAATGTAGAATTTATTTCTTGTGTTACTGTCTCTCCCTTTATCTCTCTTATTCTTACTGTGTCTTTCTTATTCAATCAGTTTCATGGGTAACTTTCGGTAGTGACATTAGTTTCTTTTCTAGAAAAATTCTTACCTACTTTCATCCTACCTATCCTAAGGCTAGGGGTATTCCCACTAAGTTTAGCTAGTTTATTCACATAGCATGCATAGATTAGCACACATACATAAAAACTTATGCAAGACGGTTTCACATACGATCGTTAGAAAATAAAAGTAATGCTTTTAGATTACAAAAAATAAAAAACAAAAAAAAAAAAAAAGTGACAATTCTAGCTAAAAACTGTAACATTTATAGACGAAAAGGTATCAATGTGTATTAGGACGTAAATGTTTGTTAACAGATTTATTCCTCATTGTACAAGTTATAATCTATTTATGAACGAATCAAACACCTCTTAAATAAGCAGACATAATATTAACAAACCACCTCATTACAAAGTAAACTAAACTATAGCCATGTTAATGTTGTACTCCATAATCAAGAGATGAAAGTTTCTAGAATCCCATCTCTCACCCACATCCATGATTCCATTCAACATCATTGTTTTGGGTTATTAAGAGAGAGATATTAATAAAAAAAAATCCCTCATTAGCATCTCTAAACTTCTTATCCTAATCCAATTCGAAAGGAACATAGCCTTGGAATGCAAGGTGTTAATGAGCACAAGCGCACTCAAGCCTTTTTTCACTTTTTTTTTTCTTCTTTTAACAACTCTTGAACCCACTATTATAAGATCAAAATAATTATAAAGAATAATTAGAAAATAAAATAAAAATCTATTGCCACTTCTTCATATACTAGTGTCTACTAAGCCTCCACCTTTGCACCTTTATACTCTGCCTTTTTTAGGAAAATCCGTACATAATACGGATTATTGTACTCTTCCAACTTCATTCAAAAAGCTAACGATGCAAAATTTGAGGGTACTCTTTATTTAACGATAGATGTAACACATTCATGATCAATATTAGGTATTCTCCTCCAGATTTAGATTGTACGCAAACCTTTGGGAATTCTCCTCTCACAACATAAATACGTCCAAAATTTGTTGCATAAATTTTATATTCACACCAACAAATTAAAGCCCATGCACACGCATATACATCAAGGTGGATATGATTTTGTTTGCAGGCACTGTTCATATGGTACCAAAGCAGTAAGGATAGAGAGGTCACGAGTTCGAATCCTGGCAACCCTTGCTCCTATGGTTGAGCCTTTCCGAGCACAAGACAGGGCAAGCATGTCTATGATTCACGGATCAAGCCTAAAACGTATTTGTGTGAGGAGACATAAATAACTATTAGTTGAGTCTCTAACCATCAACTAAGCTTTTAATTGAGTTTGTTAGTTTCTCCATTTGATAAATTCTAAATCACAAGCATTAGACTAATTCACTACTAAAATTTAGATTATCTACTACAATATAATTACAGTGGTAGTAATAAAAGCCTGTCGTAATTTATCTTTTGCTATAGGTAATATTCGCGACATAAAATACCTTAAAAACAATCGCAAAGTACAACTACAACAGCACTTTTTTTATACGGGATGGCGACAACAAATCGTATCGTAATTGACCTTTTCCGACGGAAAATACCGTCGCTAAAAATGCATTTTCTTATAAACATTGTCTAAGTTAGCTGTTCAGAAATTCTGCACCCTATGAGCGCATAACAGGACTTTTGAAGGCATAGGGTGAAATTCTTTCGTATAAGACATAATAAAGATCAAGATTACAACGTTTTGATGCAAAAGTAAGGGAAGAGATAAACACACATGATCGAGGAAAGTCACGTTTAAAAGCCACGTAAAGGATACTGGTTTTAATAATATGCTACGTATGCTAAGCTAAGCTAAGCTAGATACAGAGAAATAATAGCTATAAAGCACTGTCTTAAAAAACATATATATAACACTAATTATTAATTTGGGCAATAAAATATTCATTGGGTGCCACCATTTTTAGCATTGAAAGCCACTACAAAGCCAATGAGAATTTACCAAGTGTTGAATGCTTTCTTCTTAAGGTGATTGAGCCATGTTCAACTTGAATCAAATCTTGACAAAATGATTTGTTGTATGGCTTCTATATATACTTAATTTAATATGAGTCATTAAAGAAAAGTTAAGAAATATATAGAAGGTGTAACAATGGGGTCTAATACGTCACTATGAAACAGGTGGTATGTGTGTTGATGATTTCCCCCTCAAATGCAAGTCTTCTAATGATAGTACTGAAGGGTGAGTGGAGTCTTCATGCTACCGACCTTTCCAAGAGTCAAGTGACCAAAAATCATACCTTAGAACGTTCCGATGATGTCTAAGGGTCTGTTCTTTATGTCTGTATTTTTTATGTTGGAGTTGGAGTTTGCTGTAAGTTGCTGGAACTAATTGTAATTGTTGATTTTTTTGTGAGTCATATGCGTTGGAACCATTTGTTGTTTGCTGAAAGTTGCTTGAGATTGCTGGAACTCTTTAATGATTGATAGAGTTTGCTAGAAGTTGTTAGAGTTTGATGGAAAATGATGAGTTCCAACAAAAATAAGACAAAAAGAATGGACCCTAATTGTCATTTTTGCAAAGATCGATCACTATATAAAAATGTATATTTACGTCAAAGTTTTTTTTTTTTTTTTTTATGACAGATATAGAATTCTGTTGTAAAGTGCATGTGTTGCATCCACTATGATGTTTCATGCATTGTGTTTCTATTAGTATGATTTAAAATTAAATCTACAACTATAACGACCCAATTTTATAACATGTAATGTGATTTCCCATCGTTATCCCGTATTTAAAGGTGGTTTTCGATTGTAATTAATGGTAGATTTCATTTTTAAATCATAGTAACATGAACACGACAACAAAATACAATCGTGGATGCATCGTATAAAGATATGTTATAAATAGACATTTTTGTAGTGGATATCAAGATCTACCAGACATGCATTCAAGTTTGTTAATGGATTTGAACTCAATGACTCATACCCTATTCTCCTCAACTTTTATATATGGATAAATTTGCAAATAATAAGGAATCCAATAATATTCTCTAAGACAAATGATTGTAAAATGGAAAAAGGCAAAAGGACACCTAAAAGCAAGAGAAGGCAAGATATATCACCCATTGAGGCAAAGGCCAAATAAAGGTCATATGGGTAAATTTGGACATGAATGTGTTGTGACTTGTTAGCTTAGTGTGGAGATAAGAAATAGATTAAATTTTTGTCTTTTGTAAAGAGACAAGAAAGGGACAGATGTGCAAGGAAATGAGGTGTTCTGTGAGGGGTTATAAATATGCAAGTAACACAAGGCCAAAGGTGCCACATTTTTTGAAGCCACAAAGGGGCTTATGATCAAAAGTATTAAAAAGAGCAAAGGATTATTTTCTACAAATTTTGCTCTTATAATATAATTTTCTTAGTTTAAAAGATGTCTAACAGCATGGGAGTGATGGGAGCACATATGGATATGGGGATGAGTTGGGGGATGATGGAAGAAGGTGGTGGTGGGTGGAGGAAGGGGCCTTGGACTACTGAAGAAGACAGGTTGCTCATTGAATATGTCAAAGTTCATGGTGAAGGAAGATGGAATTCTGTTGCTAGGCTTGCAGGTGATCATCAATTCTATTCTTGCTTCATTAGCATCTATCTCATCACATCTCCTTTATTTTTTATTACTACTTCCCGTCGTAGTGATTTTTCGATTATTGAAAATTAAAAGTCAGAGTTCGGAAATAATTGCAACTTAGAGTTGAAAGTTTTTAAAAACAAAAAACTAGTATTAACAGCTAATTTGTACAAACATTCAAGTTGTCTGATCTTCCAGTACTCTGAAAGTCATGCATTCGATCCTACACTCTAATGTTGCATTTTATAGTTGTAGAGGTGGCAACAAGTCATTTTTCATTCTAGTGAGAGAAATTATTAAGTAATTCTGAATTAATTTCTCACACCAAATAGTAAAGTGGAGGATCTAAAAGTAAATATTTGAACTTGACGATATAATGGATCTATAAAACCAAATAATTGTCGTCCTTCCCAATTCAAAACAAAAACCCAAAATCCCTAACAACACTTCATTTCCATGCTCCCTAGTTAGGGAAAACTTTTAAATATATTATCTCACTTTCTAGTACATATATAGCTTCACCATTCCTTTTAGAGTGAACTCCACATTGATTTTTTGATAGTGGAGTTATATAGTACATCCTACAATTATTAATCGTGGTTATCTTAATAGTTCACCTAAATTTATCCTCGTAGCATACTCTGACACAATATTTAAATCTTAGATGTTTTATTTATTTATAGTCACGTAGGAAAATGGCATTCTACTTTAACGCAAAACATAAACTGATAGTTGGAGGTTTAATTTTATCTCCTAATTGCACTAGCCTTCTGAATCATATTTTCATGCTGATATCTATTAGTGAAAGAAATGACCATGATGTTAACATTAGAAGTAGAACAGGACAGCATATATTTAATAATTCCTTTCAACGAAAGATAAGCAAATTGCTTTTTCTTATTATGCTGATCATTCCACGTGAGCAAATCATACAATAGAACATATTCATCTTTTTGTTGCCTCTCTCTATTAGCAAATATGGCAATATATATTCTTTGTTATTCTAGTTCATTAAGTCCTTTAACTAATATTTAAATTCAGTTAATTTTGAATTGATATAGTTTAGTTCTCACTATATATGGCTAGTAGCTACATATAAGTGATGATTTGGGCTTGCATGATTATTAACATGTATTATATATGAATATTTATTAAACTCTTTTTTATCATTTTTCATGATAGGATTAAGAAGAAATGGCAAGAGTTGTAGATTAAGGTGGGTGAACTACTTAAGACCCGACTTGAAAAGGGGGCAAATCACCCCATATGAAGAGAGCATAATCGTTGAGCTTCATGCTAGATGGGGAAACAGGTAATTAATTTTGTATTAAGGTCCATTAATAACATCGAATATAGGATACCAATATAGTAATAGATTGTGCTGATATCTCTCAATTTATGATAAATAGGTGGTCCACAATTGCTCGGAGTTTACCAGGAAGAACCGATAATGAAATAAAGAACTATTGGAGGACACATTTCAAGAAGAAAACAGTGAGCTCATCAGATGAGTCAGAAAAGTCGAAGACTCGTCAATTGAGAAAGCAGCAGTTCCAGCAGTATCAACAAAAACAACAATATCATCAATACCAACTTCAACAACATCAACAACAACAACCACAACAAGAACTACAAAATCATCAAGAGTTCCCCATCTTCGACATGAAAAAAATGATATCGCTACTCGAAGATGGTGGAAGCAATGCAACTACAACTAGTAGTCTAGCTCAAGCAAGGCAAGAAGAGATGGGTAATTATACCAACAATCTATGTCCAACCACTACAAGTGAAGAGCAAGGTGGTGTTTTTTACTCTAATGAGGACCTCCTTTGGGATGGCTTGTGGAGCATGGATGATATACAAGGCAATTATTGGAGTGCTATGTGTGCAACCACCAAAGTTGGTTTGCATACTAGTATGAATCCATTATTTTGATCATTTCTAAACACTAGGTTTTTTTTTTTTCTTTTAGAAAGAAAATAGCGCCAGATAAAATTAATCCTCCTTAATCTCGTTTTGGCCGCTAATATGAGTTGTCACCTATAAAAATATAATGAAGAGATACTCTAGTGATTAAGTAGGAGTATCATTCACCAACTGTGAAGTTTAGAGTTAGATTTTTTCGGTTTTTATGCGTTATCAAAAACAAACAAAAAGAAAAAGAAAAAAAAAAGAAGGAAAAGAAAACTGAGGTGTTGTTCATATAGTTATGTTGAATAGCTTTTCTTCTTTGCAAGCACTGTATATTATTCTAAATGTACAAGTAACTTGTGTTAATTAATTTGGTAAATAGCCTACTCTTAACTGAGTTGGCTGTCTATGCGGGTTCAGATTATTCTGCCTCCTAGTTAGTTAATTAAAGGTGATGAGGTGTTTCAATAAAACAGAGAAATTTCTAGTGACTATATTATAATGAAGAAAAATTTTTTGGTGGTTGTCAACGACTATAATTTATCGTCAACTATTATAAGTTATTCTGATTTTTATTTAGTTAAATCTAATGTTGTAATTAGATGGTACTAATCGTATTTATACTCCCTCCGTTCCAATAAAATCTTTACGCTTTGACATTGTAAAGTCAAAGTTTTTAAACTTTGACCATTGATTTGTTAAAAAGTATAATAATTTCTAAAGTAAAAATAATATTTTTGGATTTATATTTAAAAATATTTTCAAAATATTAAATTTTTATAATTTTTCGAGTTTATATAAGTACAATTATTGATGGTCAAAGTGTCGTCTCGAAAACTGTGCAAAATCTCAACGTAAAGATTTTTAAAGAACGGTGGGAGTAACTATTAGTCGTGATTGATGATTTATTTGGTCATGAGTTTGTATTTTATTTTTATTTTTAATTGGTCATGACTAAGAATTTGGATTTTTAATATGTGCCAATAACTTCAATTAATTAACGGGTCAAATTTGCATAATCATTATCAACAGTTAAGATCATCATATTATAATGATTTACCCTATATTATTGTGATTGACAACCACGAAAGTGACTATACGAATATGTTAGTGCATGTTTTGACATTGTTAACGTGTGGACTTGCAAGTCTCGCCACATACATACATACATAGTAATATTAAATTACGAACCTTACAGACTATGTTCCATTAAAACTTTGCTAGCTTATGATGTGACCAAAAAATGAGAAAGTAAGGCAGTATCAATTTTTTCTTTTTTTCTTTTTCCATACTTAAGACTCTGCTTTACTTCTTCAAAAAAGTAGTGGGTTCCAGTCCAGCTCAAGGCTACTTAAAGAAATCCCTTTAATCTTGTTTAGAAATTTGGATTTGAGAATTAAAAAAATAAGATAACTATTTATAAAACATTGCAATAATTATGGAGTACTAATAATAAGTTCTAATCAATAATAAGTTCTAATTAATCCAAACTCATATACGTTATGAAACCTACAAATTAAAGAATTTCAAATGATAACTCATAATCTTATCAATTGAAATTCCTTTCTCTCCGACCTTTTTTTTCCCCTAGGTTTCTAAATTCTAGAGTGTTATCCCACTAGGTGCATATAATTGAGGGCCTCCAACCATATCATCTTAACTTTTTGGTTGAAATAGTTCCTTTTCATGATATCAGATCTTCAATAGTCAAGAGGTCATGAGTTCGAATCTTAGTAACCCCTTACTCTTAGGGTCTGTTTTTTACGTTTGGATTGGTTGTTGAAACTTTTACTGGTGGTTGGAGTTTGTTGGAAATTGTTCGGTTTACTGAAAATGTTGGGATTTGCTGAAATTGTTGTTTTTTATGACTCTAAAGTGGTGGAACTTTTTTATTGTTTGGTGGGAGTTGTTGGAGGTTGTTGAAAATTGTTGTTGGAACTTTTTTGTAATACCCCAATGATTTCATGGTTGAGGAAAGCTTATATGGTTTGATGGTACTACTTATATCACCACGGTGCATCTTCTTTTAAGGGAGCGCAAAACCCAAGAAACTCCACAGTTAAGCGTGCTTGGCTGGCTGCCTGTGTAGGAGGCTGGAGTATTACAGTTTTACTAGTTGTTGGAATAATTTGTTGTAAGTTGTTGGAATTTGTTGGAAAATGTTTGGTTCCAACAAAAACAAGATGAGAAGAAAAGACCCTTATACTTCAGTTTCCTCATTAGTTGAGTCTCCTAAGTACAAGGTAAGCAAGGCTTGTACATGGTCACACTTCAAGCTCATAGGCCATTCGCGTGAGGAGACGTATTAGGAGATATATAATTGAGGGCCTCCAACCATCCGCTTAAGCTTTCGGTTGGAGGCCCTCAATTATATATCTTCTAATTAGGGATGGCAATGGGGCGGGGCGGGTGCGGATAGTGGCTCACCCACGCCCGCATCCACCAAAAATTCCTATACCCATCCTCGCCCAATCCCCACCGTAGGTAAACATATTCAAAACCATTCCCGCTCCAAGTTGATATCCATCAATAGCGGGTATCCATCAACCCGCCTTAAATTTAATTACCACCCACAATATTTGGTCTAATAAGGAAAAATCATCTCTAAATCGTTATTAGTATAACAAATTAAAGAAAAGAATGAACAAAATTGGTGTTTTCATACGACTTAACATAATTAACCATTCGTTCACATAAACTAGTGGGGCAGTGCAGGTATGAGGTGGGTATGAAGTCAAAATCCACACCCGCTCCACTACCCACGGCGGGTAAGACTTATAAAACCATCCCCGCCCCACCACCCACTTAACCCTTCTCCATACCCGCTCCACTTGGGAAAGGTATAGGGTAGTGCCACCTAAACCCATCCAATTGCCATCCTTACTCCTAATAATGAATTTGGCTATAAAGGGCAGAAAATGAAAGCTATGGCCTATGAGAAAAAAATTGAAGAGAAATAAGAGGTGTTGATAAATGATGGTGAACTAACTCTTGCTTTTTGGTTGAAATAATAAAACATTGGTTATCTTACCATGAAATCATTGCACACAAGTATTTCACGTTTATGCAAAATCGAAACAAATAAATAAAAGCCTAATGACAGCTGTCTTTTAGAAGACATTTAATTTTGTCTTCCATAGTATTTATTTTTTACAAGTTGTAGTAAAAACATCAAATTTTTATAGTAGAAAATATAAAATCTTTATATTACATAAACATTATTTTTTTACTACAACTCATAATTTTTTACTAAAAAGACAACTAAATGTTTTCTCAAAAGATACTCCAAATACTTCTTTATAGGATAATCATTAGTGTAATGACACCGTACATGAGTTGCCTGCCTTAAACGTTATTTTAAACATCATATCTAATCCAAATCCAACACAAACTAATAAAAAAAAATCCATAAAAATAATCCAACAAATCACACTAGCTTCATTAATAGTTGGATCCCATGTAATCAATTCATCCTTATAAAGTGTGGATCGCATGCCTCATGAAAGTAGTACACATAAACAGTTCAAAACAGACAACACTAAAATCAAGTACTAGTACTTTTAGTGCTAAATTCAAGAAATTAAATAAGACCTGAAATCATCCGAGAGGTGTTTGGCCCACTAGTAAACAAACTTAAGTTTATACATCAACTTACGAGTTCAAACCTTTTGAGAAGCACCTACTCGAATTTATTTGTCAAACAACCGAAGTTGTGCATTATAGAGGTGCCCTTTAACCACGCCCAATAAAAAAGAAAGTTCCTCATTGTCAACACACACAAACCAAAAAAAAAAAAAAAAAAAAAAAAAAAGACACCAAATCATATATGCTATGCTATTAAATTGCAGTTAGTCAATTTCATATCTTCTAATCTGTCCAAATTGTGGTTTGTCTTGATGCTATACTGCCTTCACATCATATCCCATAACCAATTTTTTTATACCTAGCCTTTAAATTTTTTACCATTTCTTTTGTGATTTGTATCACAAAATTTTCCAAGTGATTCTACATGCTTTTGTCACTTAATCTTCTCCGTACACGTTTGGTTATCTATTAAGTTGAAGTCCCAACACTAATTTGTTTATTCTTTGCCTCTATTATTGATGCCATAATCACTTTTGTGTTGTTGTTGGATTGAATCTATCCATTGTCGACAATTAATGGGCCCTAAACTCACATTAAAAAAAATGTTAATGAAAAGCCTCTTTTGTTAATAAATTCTTGTTTTCACATTCTCATAATCTCATTTGTACTTTATTAAGTACACGAGTATAGCACATTATATTCATTTATTTGCATATCCTTTTCATGAGATTTTTGGTCTTTGTGTTGTGAGTTTCTTGAATTCCTGCCTTTGTAATGTCTTTTTCTCGAATAGGATTAAACTCACCTAGGATTAAGTATATTCGTTTTCAAGAACATAGAAGAAGATTTAGATTCTTAACGAAATTAAAGCATGTTAGTGTTTTGATTGCACTTTTAGACACTACTACATTAGAAACAACCATTTTTTTCTGTGTATATAGTTTTATTACGGACTTTATCTTACACAATCATTTTTTTTTTTTCTAATATTAGTGATGACCGTGTATAATGCAACTAAAACTTTTACTTGGGATGGTTCCTTCACTTAATAAAAAGCTCAACTATGGGTGGAATATCAATCAACTACTCCCTCTGTCTCTTAATTAGCATTCAAAAGTGGTCTTGGCACAAGCTTTTAGAAGAGTGAATTTTGACGTAATTGCCCTTGTTATAGTTGTGATATAATAAGGGGTTTATGTTGTGAGAGAATATAATAATTGTATGTGTAAGTGATTGGAGAGAAAAAGTTGAGTTCTATATTGTATTTTAAAGTTAGTGGAGGGGTGTTTTAGGGAGGTTATGGGATATATTGGTTTTTGAAAGCTAATTGTGGGATAAAAGTATTGGTGTTTTTGAAAGCTAATTGCGAGACGGAGGGAGTATAAGAGCTAGGGAGTTGTTAAGATTCAAACTCATGACCTCTTCATCATTGAAGCTCTAATACTAGGGGTGAGTGTTGGATTAGGAGTTTTGATGATGATAAAAAATTGAGGCTGATTGGGCATCTAACGTCTATGTTGATGTTGCAAGGGTATTGATTTAGTGGAACTCAAGAAAGATCAAGATTAGCTGTTTGACGAGTTTTTCAGATCAAAGATAGCTGTCTGACGAGTTCCTCATCAGTTCCTGATCAGCAGCAGAGAAACGAGCCTGAAGATTTGTGCTTTAATGTTAAATATTTTGTAAGAGGTAAGATTAGCTTGGACTTGATTTATAATGTTTAGGAAATGTTTAGGAAATGTTGGGATTAATAATAAGTGAATTAAACTC
>BSSO01004497.1:0-14456 GCA_030267885.1 Mesembryanthemum crystallinum | reverse complement strand
AATATGATAAAACATACTGTGTACAAACTTACTTTTTTTTAGTAAAAACTTACCCTTTTCTAGCAAAAACTCATCCTTTTAAAGGCGTCTCATCAATTATCTTTGTTGAGACGCGTCTAACACAAGACAAGCTGGGTAAAGAAATAGTTCAAAAAGTTATTATGAAGTGGTTACAAACTAGTTAAAAATTATTTGAAGTGAAAAACTTGTAAGGATATATTCTCAAAACTATAAAAGCTCATATTGATGGCCGGAAATTGAAAATAGTTAGTTAGATAAATTGTTTGATAGTTGACTAGTTGAGAGTAAAAAAAAAAAAAAAAAAACTAAATAACTGAAATTTGCAAATATAGTTGCACCTGAATAGGTAATTGAAAATGGCCAAATATACACAATGCTTGATAGCTGAAATTTTATAAAATATACATGGCGACACTGTATTTCTTACACTTCTCTAAGTGACTAATACTAATTGTTATTTTTCCAATTAGAAATTGCTGGTGTAGTACTGTTTGCATCAATTTATGTTAAACATTAGGCATTAAAATTATTTTGCCTTTCGCCGAAAAAAAAAAAAAAAAAAAAAACTATTTTGCCCTTATTTAATTACTTGTTCTTGAGAACGAACTAAAGGTCCAAAGGACAATGCTTTCTAACAAATGTTGAAGTTAAACAAACTTATTCCTTGGGACCTAATATATCACAGTCTCAATTTTAATGATTAGGCCAAGACGTTATTGGCGTTAATATATACTCATATAATTTGTCCTGCTACATGATACTAATGTAGTTAACTTTCACAAAAGGGACTTTTCTATAAATTAAAATAAAATCAAAATCAAAAGAGGCCTTTGATTTGGCCTTAATTCCCAAATGGACTGACTATTTCAAGAGAACGTATATGTGGGCTGCTTTCAAACTTGTACATTTTAGGTTGATTAATTAATAATAACAGTAAATCTGGTGGGCTAATTATTAAGAAAGAGATGTGTGCATGGGGTTAATCTTTTCAATTTCTTTATTATTAAACACGATGTGGCCAATCTCCAAAGGTTTATATCATTAACACAAAGTCTTATATAAACTTGTTTATCATATGAATATGTTCAAGTAAGAGTCACCTCTCTGATGTGTAAAAATTACCGCTTTTAAAGGAGTCATTTCGTAATTATCACCTCTTATAAAATAGTACTTAGTTTATATGACAGATCAAGTCCACACAAGACCTACTCAATAAAATATCGGAAGAAAATATTGAGTTAGATGGCCTACCAAAATTAAATCTACTTAATTGGTAGGCAGACTACTGTATAAGTATTTGAAATAGTTAATTAAGCACTGCTTACATATTTGTTGATTGATTAATTAATAGCAGTATTATTGTATGATATTGTCAATGACAAAATCTGAACTCTGAAGCATATCACAATCATTTTACCTTTAAGTATGTGCCTAAGCTATACATTTGAAACTTTCCGATATAATAAAATGGTGCAGTAATCAATTGAGAGACCACTAGTGGCTATTGTGGTGACCCCCTCCAAGTCATAACTACCTATAATTTCCAGTCTCTCACTGTTGTCAATAATAATTGCAAGTCTCTTTTGCAACTAATTATCTATCTTGCTGCTAAAATTTCATGGAACATTGAGTGTCAATACACCAATCTTGTTGTCTCTCTGTCTCTCATCGATCTCTTGCTTTCTCTTTTCATTTAGTTGTGCCTTCTCCAGTGCTATGTAATTAGCAGCACTGTGTAGTTATCAGCTTTACTGCTTCAGTAGTTTAAGGAAAGTGCTATATGGGTTCTACTATTTTTGTTAGAAACATATGTATGTGAGAGTATCAACCCTGCGTAGCAGGAATATGTAGCTTCTGCAGTATTTTAGGATAAGGTTGCGTATATCTAATATGTTTATAGACGAGACTCTTATGAATGACAGTGAGATGGTCAATGGTGGTGATAGTGGATTATATGTGATACTGATCTTAACGAACACATACTCTTTATGTTCAAAGTGATTATCCTACTACTTTACTTATGTTTCAACTTTAAGTATAATTGTATCAATTTAGAAAGGTAGGTTTTTGGTTTGTTTAAAACACAGGTTCACCCTGAGCATAAATTGGTTCAGGACTAATTAATCATGTTCACTATGAGTCAACCCACAAAAGGGTAAATTCTCACAACAAACTCATTTATAAGAATCGAACCATCCAATTTGCTCACGTGATGAGAGCGTGAAATACTCACACCAACAACTTGCAAATTGTTGGTTAATGGACATTCTACATTAAGTTTAATTTTCAATATACTATTTGGTTAAGTCCTCTTCTTCACTTATTGGAGTAGGAATTATGAAAAGTTTACAAAGATATAGCCACTACATGACACAGAAAATTGCATCAACTCTACTATGCTTTTTAACCATAAGCTTTAATCTAACTACTTTGCAAAGCTAATTAGAGATCAGTCACATCTTAGAGGTCAATAAGTCCATATAATTATTACAAGTACTAAGATAGTGACATGGGAGAGGAGTGATTACCCCTACCTCTGCTCATTTAGGTGGGACCCGCAGTTTAATTATCACGTGTTTTCTGTAGTTGGAGTGTGGTGTTTGTGTGACCCAAAAGTGAAACCAGTGTTAAAGTAAATAATGAACGGTGAAATAATAAAAGAAAAGAAAAGGGGGTTGAAACTTGAATGTGAGTTCGGTGAAAACCGTGAAGGTAACTCAACAAATTGCTAAAGGGAGAGTTTTTTTTTTTATGTTGTTTTTGACTTTTTTGCGGTTTACAAGACGACACTTTGATCATATATAATTACAATTCTATAACTATAAAAATTATAAAAATTTGATATATTGGAAGTGCTATTTAAAATGAATCTAAAAATATTATTTTTACTTTGTAAAACTTTATAATTTTTCATAATTTAATGGTCAAAGTTTATAATATTTGACTAAGAAAAAGTCAAAGACAACATAAATTGGAACGGAGGGAAGTAGTAGCATATGCCAAACACAGCCTTACTACTTCACCTGTGATTCCACAGTAAAACACTAGTAAGGCAGCAACTTTTCAATTCAAAGCGTTGAAATTGGAAGCTAGGTAGCCGTTAAATTAGTTGCGGCAGATTTCACCTACATTTGAAGGCATTAACTGTCACCTTTCTTGTTTCAATAGTTAGTAGTACTAGTATATTAAGTTTAGTTTTGCAGGGTCAATTTAGATATGATTCATTATAGTCACATTCATAACAGTTTAGCCCTATCTATCCTAAGATACTTTATGTGACTTGTACTGTTGTTTGGACATATTAGGGGTCAAGTTGTGTTATATTTTGATCCATTCGTAATCCACCACTAATGAAATCTATGTGTGCGTTTAGCCTAATTTCTAAGATTTTGAAACTTTTTCTTCACAAAATTTTTATAACCTCTTTCACTGTTCTTTTCTTTCTCATACCATAAGCTTCTAAAATGCCAAAATAATGTTACAAATAGAAACTTTATTTTAGAGTTTCTTATCATAGTCATATTTTAACTTCTTAGAAGGTTTTGTGGATGAGAAAGTGAAGGAAGAGAGAGGGAATGGGAGATAGATTTGTGAATAAAAGGTTCAAAATCTTAAAAGGTAGATAAGCTTAAATTGGTCCTATCCTTCACCTATTAATTTGAAGTCTTTTTAGATAATTGGATTCCTTCACATGATATTTAAGAAATTGATACTTACAAATGTAGCGAGGACCATAATATCACACCGAAAGAATTGAGGGAAATATAGCAACATTATAAGTCAAGAGGCTAGTCCTTCGAATGTCACTGGATTTAAGAATGAACATTTAATTGACTTGTATACAATGGTAATCCTCTCTTCCACGGGCCTGTTGGCCCACTTCTATTCAAAAATGACAGTAGTCAGTGAAGTATAAATAAAGAGAAACCCATAAATAAATAAAAAATAAATAAAAAAAGGCATCAATTAACTTCCTATCCTCTCCCTTTAATATATTGTGTCATATGGTAAAAGCTGCCAAAAACATGACTAAAGAACCCTATGTGACATGCATTTTGTGAGTTGTGGAAAACCAAGCGTCAACTTCAATTGAAAACGGAGGGAGTATATAGTAGCATTATTTCCTGTGCCATAAGAGACAAAAGAGCCTAATTGCTTTAACTGGTAATACTAAAACATGTCTTCTGATTCCAGCTTCACACTGGAAATTGTACGTGGACTTTATAGACCATTAGCTTAAGCATCTTTGAATTTGAAAAATGAGCAAAGGCAAAACATGATGCTTAAAAATTGAACTTAAAACATCTTGTGCTCCTTGCTGCCATTAGTTTAACACAATTTGACAGCACAAATTTCGGGCCACACACATACGAACGCCTTCAAATCACGAAGATTACGCTGCACAGAATCAAAGCGTCGAATTCCTCATTTCGTAAGAATCTTCGTGTTGAAAAAGGGCTGTCAGCGACAGAGACGTAGAACTCTAAAAAAAGGGCTCATTAGCGCTGTTAACAATTCATAGAAGTTAATACTGTTCGAACACATGCTTAAGATTGGAAAGTTTGAATTGATCTGTCCATATGAAAAGAATTTTCACAACTTTTTTTTGCATACGGGAGTTATCTAACCCCTAATATTCATTCAAAGCACATATGCTACAAGGTTTCTCGATGTAGAATCTCAGGGCGTTCAAGTAGTAGCTGGGAACTTCCGAACTTATGCATTCTGTGTACAGGATTTGCCACTCGAACTTTCTGATGCAGATCACAAGTAGTGGCTGTGGTGTACAGAAAGTGACTTGATCGCACAGTGTACCTTTTCAGTAGCGTTTTCGGCTCTGCAGTCGTTTTATTCATGTACACGAGCAGCATAGCGGCAGCAGCCGCCTATGTTGAGCACGTTCTTTCATCCATTTGAACCCCAGGTACACGCAGGCATGTTCAACAACTTGAATTTACCAACAGAGAGACCAAAATTCCTCGAGAGTTGCATGAATCTGGACACTGAAGCAAGCTATCGAGGTGCAGAATATAGCAGGTTTTTCACCAGTTGGGTCTTGCGTAACAGAGAGTGAATTGCTGCATCAAAGACGAGGTTTGGGCATTCATTTTTCTCTCCAGCCTTATTTTAAGCATCATCGTCGTTCATCACGATTCCAATGTCAGTGCACAAGCATTATGTGCAAGTGAAATCTGGAAACACAAAGTTCAAAATAAGCTACAGATGAAACCAGCGTTGCTCAATCCTAATGCATAGATAACACTGAAATAGGTATCAAGAGAAGTATAGTAAAATTTAGGAAAGCACAGGTGTTGGGGTATCATGAATCAGTCAAAAAATAAGACTGACAAGAGCTGGACTGGTAATACTATAGAACTGAAATTGAGCTTCAGCAGATCACAGAAATTTTAATATTCAAGCAATCAAGACATTCCTGTTGTAGCTAGTTAAGCATAAGGGTGTTTTAGGAGTTAGGATCGCTACCAATAAACCACAGAACTTCATTTCCACTCCAAAAATATCTTCAACCCCTACACCTACTTTTGGGAGGTATAGCACTTCCAATCATAAAATTTAGGGGTGGTGAATTTTATTTTATTTTATTTTTTTCGGGTTTTGGTAAGGAGAACCTTCCTCTTTGGGCGTGGCTAAAAGGTAACTCCCAACGCACGACATCGGATCCAGGAATTAGTTCATGTAAGTGCTCCTCTAGGAGGCTTGAACCCCTCACCTAGTGTTACAAGTTGTGGCTTGGTTTCTAGTGGCCCGGCACCTCTTGGGTAATTTAGACGTGACTTTACTGACCCCAAATTGTGATTCATTTCAGTACAAACATTTTCTTAGGGGCGAAATGACAGCTTCATTTAACTAACATATCTTGTAGCAGCTAAAGACAATCATGTTCCCAAATTGCAGTATATATATATATATATATATATATATATATATATACACATTATTTTATGATAATTATTGCTGTTGCATACCTAACTTGATCAATAAGGATACCACCAATCACAATGCTAAGGGCCTAAGAGAGTACACATGCGGAGACTTACCAGGCATATACATTCATTTTAAAGTGTGAGGACAAAAGGTGGGGCATCCTGTCTCGGTCCAGCAACAGTACGATAGACATAAACTTTATTGGCATGACAGTCATCGTTATCTTCGTCCTTGATCACCTCAACATTCAACCTCGGCATTTTATTCGCCAACAGCCTACAGGCATTCATGGTCACACTGCATGCTGACATCCAAAGGGACCTCATCGATTCATATTTATCCAACCCCGAAAGAAGGGCCGCGTTACCGAACGGACAGTCCCTTATCTCCAGCCGCCTCAGCTTAGAACAGCCCTGTAGAACACATTGCATAGCCAAGTCACTGCTTCCAGCAAAAGCCACGGACAGCGTCTCTAGGTTCTTGGCATATTTTCCAATATACTCAAATGTCAAATCGGTCAATAAGCCAGAAACTGCCAGTCGTCTGAGCTTCGTGCAGGTCTTTACAACTGCACCAAAAGCCTCATCCATTGGTTCGTTAGTTAGGTGGTCAGGCTGGCCTGGATTCATTATGCAGAGACGAAAGTGGGTGAAATCTGGGCAGTTTTGCACGATGGTCACCACAGCAGCGTTTGTCATCTGTCGGCAAAAGTAGAGAACATAGTGGAGCTTGGGACATCCATATGAGACTGCAACGAACCCGGACTCGGAGACCCCATGGACGATCTCGGCGTCGAAAGGACTTGCGGGAAATACTCGGAGTTCCTCGAGCAATGGACAGCTGGACCCCACAGCCTCCAAACCTTTATCACCAACAGTGTCGAGCACCTGAATCAAGAACACAGCAAAATTAAAATTCAAAGTACATGCTGTGAGAGTAGATTTTTGTGATTGTGATGAGATGCTTCACGTTAAGGTGGAAAACCATCGCAAACTAAGATGTTAATAAGTGTCATATGCGCTTAATCTTTGTAAATGCTCCGACATAATTCTACAACAGCACAAACATGGAACAGGAACCCCAAAGACACACATCAAACATAGAACAAATAAACAAAGAACAAAATCCAGGACACACTACTGCTTATGAGCGACAAAGTTATAGCTGTATGCTATAGCTTATAACATAAACATTAGAAATAAGCATCAAATACAGAAGATCAGCATGGAGTACATAATCTTGAGAAAATTAGCAGCATGGACTGATTCCCTATGTAGGAACTGGAAAACCAATTAAAATTTCAATACTATTACTAATTCGAAGAGAAACTTAGTTCTCTTTATCCTTAATGACTACTTGCAGATAAGCTGAGAGTGCTTAGCCAGCAAGTCTTAACTCAAGCTTTTTCCTTAATTTTGAACAAAAATAAGGTTTCCAAAGCATCTCATCAAGTTCAAGAAGGGGAAGCGAACATCCATATCTAATAGCTACCTAACCTAAATATTTTATTGTTTAAGCTCTCGGCTCTAATTAAATGGCAGCATATAACCAAACTTAGTCTTGATCTACTAACCATTTTTTAGGGGATCACCATATTGAAACTTCAGAGATCACATAGCCCTAATTCTGTATGTGGTTTAGATCTGAGCATGTTTAAATCTGTCTAACAGGCCTCAAAGGAAGCAGTGCTACGGCTTTTAGCTTCTTTTAAAACTGTTTTCTTTGATAACCTTTCAGGCATAGCCTCTCCGCTGCCATATGGAAACACTGCATATATCTTACCCTCTCCCCCTGAACCAAACTTTAGCAAGATTCTGCAGACATCAATTCGTGTGGAGATTCTTATAAATCCTCACTGAGATTTTCTTGTTGTATGGGCATCAATTGTGGCTTAATCAAAAATGGATCTCAATTATCTCTACTAAACAAGAATCATGGCAAATTAGCAACTAAATCTTTCATATAATCTACACAGTTCTTGAAGCGGGATTTCACAGAGTGGTTGTTAAACATGGATATAAATTACAGGTCATCAATGTATATGTGAATCAGCAGTAAATTCTTCTATGCTTTATTTAACTCTATATGTCATATAAAAAACCAACACCTGCAGCAAATAAAGAATAATGGAGGATGCATGCATTTCAAGCAGATTATGGCCTTTCATTTACTCTCCATTTTAGACCAACTAATCAAGTGTAATTCAAGTTTTCATAAATCAACTCACACCAAGGGGCAGTTTTTACTCTCTCATTTTTCTCAGATCAGATATCAATTTATCCCACATTGAGATTAGATGCCTACCCAAAGGCGCCGAAGATTGGGGCAGTGACCAAGAAGTTGAGCAAGTTCATCGCACTGTAAAGCAGCATCGCTCAGATTCAGAAATGCCAGCGCTGCACAAGCAGGATACAGAAGAGGCAGATACAGAGAATTGGCCTCCCATAAACCAGAGAGAGTGTGAAGATTTCTGAAGTTATTAAATGCACATTCCAGACTCGTGTACTGGCTAGGCTGGAGCTCCTGCGAGAATGCACCTGTTCCAAGCTGCGTCAACTGAGGAGCGTGCACAAGTAATCTCTGTAACTGCTCCAAAGTAATATTTTTGTTGACCTTCAAAGCCCTCAAAGATTTGCACCTAGCAACAAGTCTCTCGAGTGAAGAAAAATTGACTTCTGAGTTGAGATTGGAGAAATTCAGTATTTCCAAGGATGTGAAGTTTTCAGGAAAGCAACTCAACCAACTGCCAGTATGATCCTCAATCCCATTCTCCTGAATGTCCAGTTCAACTAAGTTCCTGACAAACAATGTAAGAAGTCTTAAAACATTGGACAAGGAGTACTTCACTCAGAAAGAAAAATCTTTTCTTATTCCTCATAAACTTTTAGAAAGAAACGTCGTGATCTGAACTTCTAACATGACATTATTTGTTGCTAGGATAATAGGCATAGGAGTAAATTGCATTAAAGCTATATACACCAAATGTTGACATACAAGTGGATTATTTGTCCCACGTTGACAAAATATAAGGCTTTGAACATGTATATAAGCTAGTGAATTAATTACCTACTGCCAAGTGGTTTAGGATGGAATCTCGTCTTGTACTTATATGTACTTATTTGATTAAAGCCTATTTAATATAAAGACATCTACATGGATCCAAGCAGGTCACACTAAAGGTATGTTGAAGTATAAGTGGGTTATTTGTCCCACGTAAAACTGAAAAATTAAAATAAAAAAATATATTTAGCATGCATATAAGTTAGTGAATTACTCCATCAATTGTCAATTGGTTTCAAGATAGAAATCAACCTCAATTGGACACTTAATCTTTAAATATCCTAATGCTTGGACACTTAATCTTATATATCCTAATGTTCAAATAGGGATTGTGTTGAGGTATTATATTGATCCACAATAATAATGTCCATTGGGTCGGTTTTGTTGGGCCAAATACGCAGACCGACCTACTAATTCATATAAAAGCCCTACATCACACTATCCTACACTCATGACTGGTATAAATACCCCACTCCATGGGAGAAACAAATTTCTAGACTCTCTCTGTACTTCTCTCTAGAAATTTTCCTATCTTACTCTCGACCTGACTTGATCGTCGGAGTGGCTTTTCTCGGCATGCCCTGAGGCTAGTTTCACCTAAGATGAGCTAATTTTGTCGATCAGAATTTAATTGAGGGGCAGTGTGAGTTGCATGAGAAATTCTTCAACAAAGAATCGAAACTAACTAGAAAGATGCACAAGTGGCATGGTGAAGTTTGGGCACAGGTAGAATTTAATTTTGTGAGCTGCAAAATATTAGTGTCACAGGAAAAAAAAAAAAAAAAGGTTGAATATGAGGCTACTTGAATAATATGTACAACAAAATTAAAGGTAGGAGCAAACAATACATCCATCAGAACAAAAATGAAAGCAGTGAACAGCTTTGTGGTTGTGTGGTGATATGATGCTTAACTAATTGCATGTAATTGGCACGTGGCCTAATAGTTAATAGATTTTGTTAGATATTGTTAGTTCTTTATTGACATTTTGTTATTTCCCTACATTATAGCTGATTCCATATTTTCTCTCTAATTCCTCACTTATATTGACGGAGAGATTTATTGATAAAGCTTAATAGTTTGCTTTCCATTTCCATTTATTGATTGGATTTTCTGAGCTGGCTAAATTTCTCTTTCAATTCAATTGAATTATGAGTGTAAACATATTATATAGCAAGTATAGTACGAGCAATTTCAGCCATTGGATCTAGAAATGCGTGAACTGAATATGACATCTTAACTAAATGGATTAGTTTATACCAAAAACTTCGATCAATTACTTTAGACCCAAAAACTTCGGTCAATTAGTTAAACCCAAAAACTTCAGTCAAAGCCCAAAGGGGTAAGGTGTAAATGTAACTACTAATACATTGATGCAATTCCAAGTGTAATTCTATAAAACATAGACAACTCTTGGAAAATGACATAATAATACTTCCTTGGCTTGGCCAGAATAAATGTGATTTTAATTGCGATTAGCTATCAAATATTTATTGGACAATGACACACAAAGCAACAATCGCTATTAATGAAAATGTCATATCAACCAGGGTACGGAAATGAGCTTAAACGGAAGCAAAATCACATTAGCTTGTTCATGTCAATCCATATCGATCACAAGGGGAGATGAAAGCAACAAAGACAAAGGCCTGTCCTTTTCCTCAGTGAAGACAACTTCATAACATGCACGCCATAGACACAGTTTTCGAACAACAAAACTCACATATTTCCTTTGATTCAGTACTAACATGCAGCTGTTCATGAATTTTTCCGAGCATGAATCTTCCACCAAGTAAACAAAATGTTTGATTTCCAAATGAATTGACACCCAGATCTCTAATGTATCACTCCATAATAGACCATTAGCAGAACCATATATTTCAAACAAACCCACATCAANAAAAAAAAAAAAAAAAAAAGCTACCTTGTACACCAAATCAACATTTAAACACCAAATCAACATGTAAACACAAAATAGGGTGGACAATGGGTTAAGAAAACTACTTACTTGCAATAAGTAGCAACAGCAGCAAGGCCATCAGTGCTGAACCCATCACAGCTAAGAAGAGAAAGCCTCTTAAAATTAGGGAAAGACATAGCCAAGAACTCCAAGCTCTCATCACTCATACTCATCCTCTTCAGCCTAAGCTCTTCAAGAAAAGGGTAAGCTTTAGCAAATCCAACAAGCCATGGTTGAATATCAGCCCCCCAATTATCAGGTACCAGATTGAAATCTGAGAACCTAGGCTTCCCTTTCAATATAACACTCCTAATATTTGGGAATCTCCTAGCAACAATCTCAGGTGACACAGCATAGCAATTGCCTATATAAACATGGGTTCTGCTCCATCTCTCAGCATTATACCAATCTTTGCAAACTAATGACACTGAGCTTCTATCTTTATGAGATTCTAGCAAGCCTAAAACTTTTTCTAACACCTCATCTGGGAAAGAAGTAACCTTTTGCCCAGATTCTGAAATTGATGAGTCTTTGCACCTCTTTGAAACCATCCCTTCTTTTCTGAAATTGTTCAAACAAGTGCCCCAAAAAATACCCAAATTGAAAAATCTGAAATGAACCCACAAACTAGTAGAAGAAGAAAATCACTACTAAAAGACTAAGGAAACAAAAAAAAACCCAAATTGAAAAAATTGCAGAAAACCAAATGGGGAGGAGAAAAGGGGGCCTAATAATGAGAAAAGGGGATATGCCCTCAACATCTCAAAAAGAGAAATATTACTAAACAATTAGAAAAAAAGGCATGGATGGGCCTACAAAGGAGGAAGAGGAAGCAGTAGTTGTACCTAGCGCACTAATGCTTTGTACTTGGGCGTTGAAAAAAAAGAGAGGAAGAAAAAAAAAAATGATTTGCCCAGTAATTTTTTTAAAAATTATTGATCTCTTCTTTAAAAAAAAACAAACAAAAATTCAAATATCTGGAATCTGCAAACCCTCAAATGCCCACCTCACCAGAACCTTGTTGGGGCTGAAATTTTGGAGAGAGAAAGAGAGAGTGTTAAAAGATCAGCCATTTGAAAGGAGAATAACAAAGTTATGGGAATTAATATATAGAAAAAAGGGAGGTTGAATTGAAAAATGGGGGAGAGAGAATGGAGAGGAAGAAGGTTAATGGAAGCTGAGATCTGCCATGACAGAATCTATCTACCTGTGAATGATGGAATATGAATATGAAATTACTAAGTACTGCCCTTTTTAATTGAATCTTTGAAGCATCCCAAGAGACCCCAAAAGAACCAAAAGGAATGGGGAGAGTGCTGCTGGTGATTGCTGCACCATAGCGTATTATAGCAAAAAAGCAAACACCTTCATTAATTATTAAATTAAATTGAAAAATATGTGTACTTGATGTATGTGTATTTGTATTTGTATTTTGTATGGTATGTATGGGGTAGTATTAATAAATATGCTAGCAAGTTTACAAGGGTTGGAGTATGATTGTACTCAGGAAGTAGATTGGGATGACTTTTGAAGTTGTTATCTACACAATTACACTATGACATCTCCACCTTTGCCTACCTCTCGAAAAAAAAAAAAAAAAAAATGTTAAGTTTATTACAATTATTCTCAATACTTCCCGAAACTCTATGTACGTTGGCGCAACACTTGAGCCAGCTCAATATGATATGTAGGCCAGTCCGGTACGGCTCATGGACCACCCTAAATTGTTTTTTTTTATAAAAAATTTTTTACCTAGGTGTGTGTATTAATCTTTGAGAGGTGTGTGATCCAATGGTTTTTTAAGTAAATTCCATACAAGCTAGGTCTTATCATAAAGCTTGTCTCCTAGATTATACTCTTTGTATCAACTTTGAGATACTCTCTTTTGTTGGATGGGACTTATTGCCTTGTTTGTGCCTAAAAGGACTTTGAGGTAAGGTGGTCTAATGTCATTATATATGTTTGTGATAGCATGAAATTATGATTGAGATGAAATAACTACGAAAAACTCCAATTTTAACTTTCATCTTAGGTTATCACATATCAAACCCCCATATGATGCAATTGGATCATATCAATCTACCACGCTCCACAATCCAAGCACCCATGGGTTGGCTGTACGCTAAACCTTTTCTAGCCTTGGGCGAACACTGTAATACCGGCGTCACCATTCACGGTTGAGGACGCATAGGAGTGGTATTTAGCTCCGATACCAATTGATACAAACTTATGGGAGAGCCCAATTCCAAAACTTAGCTCATGAGATGGGAGAGCTCATAAGTCTATGTAAAACCCCCATATATATAATCGATGTGGGACTCAAGTCCCATACCTTGCAATTGGATCATTTCACATTATGACTAACAGATTTATTATTCCTCTCTTGTAGTTCAACCCCATAATCCTCCCCTGCAAAGAGGTCAATTAAACTCAACTCTACTATCTATTAGCAGTTTCCTGGCTGACAACTGTATTACAAATAAATGAACATAAATCTTTTCGTCTTTCTTTGCGGCACTTATATGCTTACAGAAAATTTTCCATATTTCAAAATAGCATGTTAATTATCGTAAACTATAGAAATCTTGATTATAGAACATCAAATTTGGATGGAAGTTCACTTGCTTGTGGTTCAAAATTAATCACACGTGAGAAGCCTACAATGCTAATTATATGTACATACTTCATGCAAATACTCTTGCAATGATCATAATATAATGGAACACCTATTTTTTCTCACGGTAATTTGGTGATTTTCACCGTACGTAGCACAATAGACATGATGCATGCATGTATATATATGGTACAATAACAATTTGGAATATATCTAAAACTAAAGGATTGTTGAGTAGTTTTGTCCAACATAGGTATCAATCACATCAAAAAGACCATGAGGTTGATGAATGATGATGATCCTCTTATTGTTGAATTGATCATTCATAACTATTCATTATTCTTCATTACCACTATTTTGTCACCGTCAATAATATGACAAGTTTTTCAAAGGTAAATAAAGTTAGCATCTCATGCGCAAGACTAAATTGAAGGCTCAAATTATTTGAAGAAACGAAACTACAAACATATTATTATTGGGGCTTTAACAACCATATATGACAATAATAATAAAGTTCAACGTACACATACAGTGATAATAGTACTTCACTAGTTAAGTCAAATAAGCTTGTTGAGGTGTCACAATGGAGATCAACAGTTGAGAGTGTATAACATAAGAGTTGTTGTATCACATAAATATAAACTACTAATAACTTTATACTCCCTCCGTTTCACTAAAATCTTGTCGCCCAAACTATACATGGTCTCCAACACGGCGCTTTGACCATGAATAAATGTATTTAAATGAACTCAAAAATTTATAAAAATTTGATATTTTGAAAATACTATTTAAGATGAATCCAAAAATATTATTTTTAATTTGAAAATTATTATACTTTTTCATATATTAATGGTCA
>BSSO01004496.1:0-14458 GCA_030267885.1 Mesembryanthemum crystallinum | reverse complement strand
CGGGGAGATGCTGTTAAGGACTACATAATCTCATCATGTAAGCACCTTTTCATACAAGCCTAGCTTATGCTCATCATGTAAGTATATTACTATTGACAAAATTTCCATTAATATATATCGAGGTTTAATGAAAATAAACTAATATATTTATGATGTTTTACACAATACACTGATCTACTATTATATAAAATCGAATGCAACTCATAATTCTAGTCACCATATTAAGTGAAAATTAGTATTACATTGGAAGGGACAATAGCTAGAAGTTAATAGGTTTCAAATGGTATTTCTTTTAGCTTAATATCCATAAAGAGAGGGTATGTGAAGGAGTGTGAAATATTATTAATTAGTCTTGATTGAGCACGTATTAATAGCCTATTCGGTAATCCTAATGTATAATCTACTCAAATTCATCAAAATTAGGGGTTTCATTTAAATTTTTAAAATAGTATACTTCAACGCATGTTTCTAAACATCAGTACGTGTATATGTTAGTGTATGCTCACTAAAATTCGATACATTCCAAGTTGTTACTACTATCTAATGTGTTTTTTTGGATCAATTGCAATGGACGACTGCCAATTATGGTTTGAAGCAGCCATCAGTCTCATTTTTGAGGAGAATCACTCCGAGTAATAATCTTTCGGCACGACCTCTTCGATTGCAAATTTCTTGTGTACGCTACTTGCTCTCTCTTTCTAATGAATACACACACATATACATATATATTTATATATACACGAGAATAAATAGTTCCAATAAGTGGTTATTTATTTGGTTTGATTGGGAAAATTGAACATCACAGTGATGAGTTTTATTCCTCACGAATTAAAATTCTATGTAAAGTAACCAAAACTATTTGGTTGAGTAGAGATATACAAGAATTAAATATGTATTAAGAGATTAAGACTCATATGTGTGTATTTCACATAATTAGAAGAATCGGAGAGAGTACTAAATTAACATAAGTATGTTTCAAATTAACACAAGTATGTCTTACGTTATAAGTTACTTCACCTAATACTAATAGGGTACGATGGAATCTCAATTGAACTGCGTGCAGTTTATGCCTTCTCCATGTGTGGAGTACTAATTAAAGTCAATGAAAATTGTGACCTATTTTCACATATATATAATTGGAGAAAGGAGATACTATAGCATATAGTAGTAGCGAAATCTAACTTCCCCAATTTGTGGGTGATCAAATTAAAATACACTTATTAATCTACTCAATATTATACTTAATTGTATTAGCCCTCCTTGATCTGAGCAGGCCAAAACAGAGACAGTTGAAAGGATTAGCAAAGTAGTAAAGCAGCAGTTGAAGTTGGAGGAAACTTATACAATTAATTGTGAAACAATATTGTCAGATATTGGTGCTGATTCTCTTGATACAGTAAGTTATCTAATTTTTGGTCCTATATCTAGGATGTGTTTAGTTCAACTTAAATTCTAATTCACTGGGTTACATTGAAATGCTTGTAATTTGTCTCTCGCTATAGATTTCTTATAGCGACATTTTAATTGATGAACTATTTCGTTACCTCTTTCAAATATGTTACTTACATTTCATGTTGACAACAAGGTTTTTGATGGTCCTCCGTAATTTCATTCTTTGTTATAAGGCCTTTAATTTCTTCTTCTTTTTTCTTCATTTTCGCAGCTCGAGATTGTGATGCAGCTCGAAGATGAATTTGGAGTCAGTGTTGGAGATGAGAATGCCGAAGGTATTAAAACCATTGGAGAAGTTGCGGATCTTTTTGAGAGGATGTTGCTTGATCAAGAGTGATGTAATGACAATACGAGGTTTGACACCTCTTACGTTGATCACCTCAAACCTCACTTGTAATGTAGAGTAATCATACTTACTACTGATGTCGTTGTTAGTAGTATGTTGTATTGTCTCTTAACACATAATAAATACCCCTTAAATAAAGCTCTAGCGTGTATTTATTTCATCTTATTGAATCTCATTTCAAGTCGTTCTATTCAATTCACGTCGTTATGTTCAGTTCAGGTCATTCTGTTCAAGCTAATCACTTTTTCACTCACAGATTAGTAGATTACTACACATTCAATTTAGTTCAGTTACTTTTAGGCCAATTGAACACACTCTCACTAAAAAAAATGAACAAAAATGGACCATATATAATTATTTAGAGACTTATATTATAAAATGGAGTATATTGTTGTTATGTGAGGAGTATGTCCTTAGTTCGTTAGTGTCTGCTTGTGAGTGAAAAACATGATATTTCCAAACCAGCAAATTATGCCTCAAACACACAATCAATAGAAGGAAAAAAGAACAACAACTAGTACCAGCAAGCATTAATACTTAGCATTAGCAACCATGCATGGTTAGTTATGTGAAAGTGAAATAATCAAATAAACCATAGAGTATAGAGTATGGAGTATAGAGTATAGAGTATAGAGGTAGGTTGCTATATCAATGTCCACTGCACCTGACTTAAAGGAAACCACCCTCTTGCTAACTCAAGCATCCCAAATTAATGTACCTAAATCCTGGACCACAGTTTGTTGATCAATCACTAATACTATTACTATGTGTGACTTTACTGTTGAGGCATTGAGGGCACACAATTTCAAAGCCATTGTACTGGCTCTGTCTAATTGATTGTATTTATCGATTTAGTCAATAATATTATATTGACCCACGAAGTTCACCCTGACCCTTTGAGGTAAAACTAGTACTGTTCGCATTAGGCAGGCCTATGAAGGGGTTTAAAGTGCTCCCAACAAGCAGTTTCCCTATTCACAAGATTCGAACTCTCGACTTTACTTAGAGATGAGAGTGTCGAACCACTCACACCAACCACTTGTTGGTAACTTTTAGTTAGTTAAACATGTGATGTGAAAATGACATTCGTATATGTTAGTACTATATCAAATTGGTAAAATGACAACACATTGATGGAGTGTTGTTATACAATCAAATGCAACCCGCTAATGTGAAAAAGCTCATGTGCTTGGCTTGTTACATAAAAAATCATAGCGACATGAAATAAAACACTATCTCAATATGCTTATTACTGAACATCAAAATTCGGGATTTGGTATTGTCAAATCGTTATGGTAACACCCAAAGTCCCGTATTGAAAGATTGTGCTGTGATTGGTTTATAAGTAATACAATCCACCTAATAAAGTCACAAAGGGTCACCATCTATGGATTCATTGGGATACTTTGAAGATTAAAGTCCCATATTAGTTTTGTGGCTATTCTATAGTTTGGCTCAACTCTTTTAAAAAAGAAATTGTCGTACTATTAGAGCGCAAATTTTCTTTCCGAGCTCCCCTTTTGTTTTCTACTAAATGTTTATTCCTCGTGTTATATGATTATCCCCTCACAATGTCAAGTCCATTTTTTGGGTTGGAAATAAAGCTGTTTAAAAGTAGGTATGGACGGGTCAGGCCAGGCCAAATATAAACTTTTTGACATATGGGTCTGGCTGACAAGCGCGCTTGGACAAGGCTAGTGTCTTTCCTTTTTCATAGTCAAGCCTAATAAGTCATCGTGCTCATGAAGAATTCGAGCGGGAAGATGCATTTGGAAGGAAGAGAGTGCAAATCTTGCCCACTGACAACTTGAAGGAAAAACTGACCCTACCTCAGCTACAAGTACAACTATAGCCAAGACCACATTGTACTAACTTGTAACACAACCAGAAACAAAGGAGTAATGTTAATTTCTAACCAAATGCACCAAACAAAAAAGTCTACTCACTAGCTTGCTTCCAAAAAGGGGTTGTGGGTTGTTGATCCACAAGAGTTGGTAGTTGTAAAGTCCAACTGTGACAACTCATAATACATGGAGTATGTTACCAAAACAAATGGACCAAGAAATAATATCTGCTTTGTGGCCCAGCCCAACAATATAAATAGCCCATTGTGATCTCATGAACCAAAGTCACCACGTGATTGTGTTGGATCTAATTCAATTTGTCAAACAAAGCGGTACTTTTCTTTTTCTTTTTTTGTTTGTAAGAAGGAACTTCCGGGCACTTCTAAGGCACGGTTTCGGGTATACCACGAATAAATTCGTGTAGATATTTTTAGGAGGCTTGAACCCATCAACACCTCCAGGATAAACAAGTGGTACTTTTTAAAATAACAACAAAACATATTACAGTACAAAACATAAAATCATAAGAAAATCCTTAAACTCATAGGACAATATCTTTGAAGCATCTCTATATACGGAGATGTATCGCGACTTTGCGAGCATGAGCATTTGTACTAGTTACTTTTTTTTTTTTTTTTTTTTTTTTTTGAGACTTTAGTGTACGTGAACGTGATTGTGATATGTGAATGCATAAAGGTGGTGATATTTGATACTCCATTAAAAGCCTAATAAATGATAACTTGTTTAAAGTCTTGACAGATATTAAACAAAAAAATAATAGAAGTTAATCTCAAACAATTAAAGACGAATTCTAAGAATGAGAAAAAAGTCATCAAACAAATTTGAATGTATTGAATGTTTTTTTTTTTTCCCCAAGACTAATTAGGTGGCCTCATATATGAGGTCTGGTACTTAGAAGAAAAAAAATGTGGTACTTTTATTACTTGGTGGAATACCAAGTACCAGCCTCATGTATAAGGCCACCTCATACAAGTTTTTGTGTTCCAAGACTAATTAGGTGGCCTCATATATGAGGTCTGGTGCTTAGAAGAAAAAAAAATGTGGTACTTTTATTACTTGGTGGGATACCAAGTACCAGCCTCATGTATAAGGCCACTTCATACAAGTTTTTGTGTTCCAAGACGGTTCTACAGATACCTCTTAGGCCTTCATGCATCCGCCACTATATTGTAAAATCAATATAATTAACAAATTGGGTCCAAGTCCTTATCGCGTGCCCGGTCCATTTAGGCAATTGACAACAGTCTTATTGAATCTTTTATATAAGAAGGCCAAAAATATCAATTTCAACCTAAAAGGAATCACTTACTCTATTATATATAAGTATCAGGGCAATAGTATTAATTAATAGTTAAAAAAAAAAGTGTCACTTATTATTCAAAATAATTAGTGTCATATATAGAGCAATATGTTAGACGGTCCTGTACAAGTATTTTGTGACTGAGTGAACCATATAAGGATTGTCATAACACGAGTTACTTTATTGAAAACATTTGCCGACTATGGGATGCCACTCTCGAACCATGAGGTAAAATAGTTCATCATAAAGTGACTCAACATCTATTTCAACATCAGATCATGGGTTCAAGTCTCTTAAAACATACTGACACAAATGTACTCGTAGAATACCCGAAACTGTGTGTTGGAAGGTGCCTTTACGTGAGGTTGCACAAATTTCGGTCAGATCCTCAGTTTTTTCAGTCCGATCCTCAGTTTTTTCGATCCAATCCGTTCAGTACAAATTTCAAGATTCCAATTCTAATTGGATCGGTTCAGTTCGATCTGGAATTGGACCTTCATACAACCGTATCCTTAACCACGCTCAATCGTATCGTTAACCACGCTCAAGGAGGAAGGAACCAACACCCAAAAATGTGACATTCCACATGTAAAAGGAGAGACAAAAGGGGGAGTTGCCAAGTAGGAAATGGTGGTGGCAACAAACAGTAGTAGTGAATAGTAGTAGTAGTAGGAAGTAATCTCACGCTCTTCGTATTCTCCGTCTCCCTCTCCTATTTATTATAACCCTCCTTTCCCTTCTCTCTCTCTCTCTCTCTCTCTCTCTCTCACAAACTCTCCGCACCACCACCACCCTCTCCCATCTCCTCCATTTCTCTCTCTCTCTCTCTCTCTCTCTCAGGCTTCAATGGCTTCCATCGCTGGATCATCGATCTCCTTGAAATCGCGTCCTCAAGCTCTGCTCAAGAGCTCGGTAAAATCTCCCTCTCTCTCTCTCTTGATTTATCGATTCCTGATCTGCGATATTCGATTTTCGATCTGTAATTAATTAGCTATGTTGTGAATTCAGATGGTTACATTTATGCTTCGATTGGTTATTTCTTATGATGATCTGAGGCTTTTAACTCATTGATCTCTTAATTAGAGCTTTATTTTCGTACTCTGTTTCTCTATATGCGCTTTTATATTTTTAATTTTTCCAATTTTTGTTCTTAATTATTTTAGTAGTTGCGGATCTTCAGCGAAGACGAATGTAGTGGATTGAAACCTAGTTTTGTTTAATCTTNTTTAATCTTTTTTTTTTTTTTTTTTTTTTTTGGCTCATTTGAGTTTTTTGTTTTATTTTTGGGGATAGTTTGGGTTAGGGTTTAGTGTAAGTGAGAAACTGTGACCTGAGAACTTTGTCAAAGGAACACAAGTGAGAGTTATACGAGACACTTGTAGTTGTAGATCAGCTCCGTGTCATTTGTCTAAGTGTTTTATGAGAAGGTGCCTCGACTTTTATTACTATTGTCTTAAACCCTTAGTATGTCATAAAAAATGGACCATCTTTAATGCCACAAGAAACTTTTTGGGGTTTTTCATTGAAATTTCCTTGTGAAGTTGAAGAAATGTTGGCTGTTGGTGGTTTTTGCTGAAAAATTTGTTAGCTAGGAATATGTTTATTTTTTTTTTTGAATAATTAGCGTTGTGGAATACTATAATCCCCCGTGCTATTTTCCAGGGAGTTTTTACATTTGTCTCACGTGTACGTATCTTAAGTGGGGGACTTGGCTATTTCTCACATACTTTGCTTGATTTTGACCTAAATTCGAGTGTCTTGTTAAATTTCTCCGCTTCGGGTTACACTAAGCAGACAAAGATTCCATGTGAGATTTAGCTTTAATGTCAAAAGATGTGATCTTACTGATCGTTTCGTTGTTGAATATTTTGACTGGTTTATTTAGATCTCAAATTCATGAAATAAATCAGAAGTGTCATGCTTTTTAATGCTCATGATCCTGTGCTTGATCTTTTACTACTAATACTTCTCATAATGTGATAAATTGATTGGTATCTTTATCTCTTAAATCCTTGTAATCTATTACAAGTTTTGGTGCTTGGAACTCTGCACATTGCGGTTTAAAATAAGTTCTATTCACCAGTTATGTCCTTGTTGTGCTGTCATTCTTTTGTTCGTATTTACAAATCCTCCTTTGATCTACTCCATGAGACAAGCAAAAATAATAAGAGCACTCGAGAATTAATCCAAAAGTGATTGAAGATGTTCATCATTTCTTTAGATATCACTTCCAAAATTTAAATCTGCTTTTACTGCTCAACACATTTCTCTCAGCATTCCATGTGAATGGTTTGTTGGATCTATGTCCACATACCATGCTGAACTCAATGCCAGGTTTATTTACTTACTGCTATGTTTTATGGAATTGATGAACTCATGGAGTATGTCTAATCTCTTTCTCAGCTGACTGCCAGCAACTATGGTGGGAAGACATCAGTTTCATTCTTGAGGACAAGTGCTCCAAGGCTTCAGTCAGCGTCCAATCGCTTGCGAATTTCTTGTGCTGTATGATTCCTTCTCAAACTATTATTCCCTTTATTTCTTCACTTCCCCATCCTTAATTGAGCAATCAGCAATTTCAGGGATAATGCTAGGCTTTTTGTCAAAACATTTACATGATATAAATATGTATTGGATAAAACTCGGGGAACAAGAATCGGTTAATGTTGGGAAGTGCATGGATCATATGCAAAATTTGTATGAAAATCAGTTGCTTCCATAGGCCACGTGAATTCTGCATCAGTGTCAAGCACTTTCTTCAACCCATTGTTGATGATGAAACACGCTTTACTCCTTGAGCTGGTCTAACTGTACTTTCATCTGGGTGTCCTTGAGCAGGCCAAGCCAGAGACTGTTGAAAAGATCAGTAAGATAGTGAGGGACCAGCTGGCATTGACAGCTGACACCGCAGTTGTTAGCGAAACAAAATTTTCATCAATTGGTGCTGATTCTCTGGACACAGTAAGTTTCTCTTGTTATCCTTACTGAGATGAAAGTCTCTGATCTACAAAATCTCTTCGCTGTTTCTGTTTGTCTTTTGATTGTGTACAAGTGTATTCTCAACAAAGCGGTTAAGCCGTAGTTCAACAGTATTCCTTAATCTGGCCTTGGTCATGGGTTCATATTGCTGATACTTGCCTTCTCTTTGATAAATCGGTGTAAATCTATGTACATGTGACACCCTGCCTAGGAGTCGTTCCATGCCCCATGCTTCTCATGGGAAAAATCTCACAATCTGGCCTTATGATTTATTTATGCACATTAGATATGGTAACATTGATTTCTTATTACAGAGGAGGAGCTAAATATATTTTCTTGTCCTTTCATGTAATCATATCTTTTTTTTTTTTTTTCCCCAGTTTAAATTTGTAATTTTTGTTTGCAGGTTGAGATTGTCATGAAGCTGGAGGAGGAATTTGGGGTCACTGTCGAGGAGGACAATGCCCAAAGTATTACAACTATTGGAGAAGCCGCAGAGCTTATCGAGAAGCTTCAAGCTTAAAACGAGAACATAAGTTATCGCACTCATGCTCGTAGGTGTGGGAATATTGGATTGTAGGATTTATATTTGTTTTGTTACTTTGTGGTCCTAATCCTTGTGTTATTCTAGTTTTAGACTTTGGTTTAAACGTTTTGACTAGTATATGAGATTGATTTGCTTGCGTGAGCCTGCAAATTGACATGTTTAAAGGCTCATCTTTAATTTAGATTGCATTTTCTTGTGAAAATGAAAGTGCTACCTCATTTGCGAACTTAAGAGCAAAAAGGAAAAACCTCTGAGTTTGTTTCTGGAAACAGCAAGACTTCACGTATTGCAGGTTCTAATCCCCCACCAACCCCCTACTTTAGAATCAAAAAGGAAAAGCCACGGGAAAACCCTCGTGGCTTTTCTTTTGTAGATGGTGCTCAAAATTTTTCTGTGTGTCGAACAATATGCAAGCATGAAGCTTCAATCTCTATTAACAACGCTATGTGGCGTGATTTGCAATGCTTGGTTAACATAGAGCTTCAATCTCTATTAACAACGCTATGTGGCGTGATTTGCAATGCTTGGTTACTGGCCTTATGTTGCATGCATACAGAAATGGGTTGTGGGGACATGAAAATCCGAAGTTTAGTGCTAATTATCCTTTGAACTCGGGGTGTCGTATACGGATGTTAAGATTTCTAACAAAGGTCAGACGCAAATACGGGCCCCCTAAAGGTCCATACATCATAGATTACGGATGTTAGGATTTCTAACAAAGGTCGGACGCAAATACGGGCCCCTAAAGGTCCATACGTCAGGTCACCACTTTGACTGATCTCACTGTATAGTTAAAATTTCATCATATATCAGATAAGTATTGAGCAAATAAAAAAAGGCACTATGAAAGCAAAAATCAGTATTGTAGTGGTATTGGATGAGAAAAAGAGTGCTACTAGCTTTTGGCTGACAATTTTATAGGCTAACAATACTATCAGCGTGATATGATATTTTAAAACTTGCTGTGTTAAGGAACGTTTTTCTGCCCTACCATATTTTGTAAACTCAAAATTGTACAATGTTAAGTGCTTTTCGAAATTGTGGGGCACAAAAATAGATATCTTACCATCAAGTACTTTTGAAGACATTGGTTGCTAAAAACCAATAACCTAAACTTAGAATAAAAGAGAAACTAACACAGCTTTAAATAACCCCTTTTGAGAAAACCCTTGGATTTGTGGTTGGTTACAGAGGAAGAAGGTTGAAGAGATGCTCTAATCATTGAGTTTGAGAGTTTGATTTCTATCGACCTTTATACCTCCTTTATAACCAAATGTAAATAAAAAGAAAAATGTATCTTTCATCAGAAATCTCGATATCCTATACTGAAACAGATATGTCTACAAGGTAACATTGCTAAATAATTTATAAATGCAGATGAACTACAACACACCACCTTAGGGGAATCAAAAGATCCTCAATAGCCACAGCCACAAGCAGTGATATTTACAAGCACTACACAAGTTTACAGAGGGTAAGTTTCGTTCATTCCCAATCAGAATCGAAAAATCCAGCATCTTTCATCTCAGAGTAGTACACATTTTCCAAGTTCAAATTTTCCTCCTGGTTTCAGTTCAGAGATGAACCATTATTAGCACAAATTGAATCTTAATAGACGGGCATGGATCATTAAAATTACTTGCATTAGTGCCATAATAATGTCTTGCTTCTGAAAAGGTTTCAAGAACAGGACCGCAAGATTACTATCTTCTTAGCATGGAGAGAAACGGAATGCAGATGATGAAATACAGAGTATAGAGAAATGGAGATTACCTGAAAGAAATCTGCTAAGAATGTACCATAAATAAGTGGCAGATAGAAAGCATGGTAGCAGATAGTTATGGTGTCGTACAACCTGTACAAAGTAGGAGTATTGTGTAAGCTTATAGAGAACTTGTTTATCAACAAAGAGTAGCAATCTGGGAGATATCTTAGATGCAGTACCAGAACCCAAATCCGCTTCCAGTGAGAGCACAAGCAAAAAGAGCTAACGCGTTTAAGCAGAACATGATAGTGATGTACTTGTGATATGCAGGTCTTGCTACAGAGCCATAGTAGAAACACCATAATTATATGAGTGAGGAAACATTATCTTCAATTGGTAACGAATCATGAAAATAAACACAAATTCACCTGGTAACCTCTCTCGCCATTTAGAATGATACATGAACAATATGAAGCCATAAACAGCAGTGAGCACTAGCTTGTGCACCATCCACAAGCCCCACTTCATTCGATTTGTAGTGTCATTATTCTCAATGAATAAAGGGATTCCCAACAAAAAGATGTATATTCCCTGAGGAGCAAACAAAATCCTGAATCATAACATGTAAGCTTGACATATATCTGCATTTCCAATTTAAGTAACAGAAGTGAATATTTTTCTGTTAGTATGAACATTTCAAGGTGCAACCGTAAATACAATGTGAACGTATGCCAACATGGAAGGCGACCAGCACAAACAAGTATCAAGAATCAAGATTATGAGGAATCCCCAGCATTAATGAAGACATCAATTGTTAAAAAAATTCAAGGAGAAATGGACATAGTACAACAACAAAAACCTGGTGAGTTGATCTCTAGAAAATTTCCAGCAGAGCACTTTGACATCAGGAAAATTCAAGAAGCTATCTATCTCATCATGAAAGAGAAAACGAACATCAGTACAAGATTCTCCAACTTTAAAGGGGCTTTTGGTCTTATAAATCACAGAATTATAGTGAAGATGAAGATATTAGGGTGCCAAGACTGATCTCATTGCCATTTTAGCTTCATACTCACGCAGGGATATGAATCAGAGGAAGAAGGGAACATGCAAAGACTACAAACAGATACCTTTCGAAGAAGTATTAAGAGAGAAACACGACACTCTTTCAACAACAACAACAAAAAAAAAAAAAAAAAAAGTAAATATGAACATCACTCCAACATCCTTATTTCCTTTAATTTAGAGATCACCTCAGTGCCTTTCAACAATATGCTCCATTACAGATTTATAATAACACCATGATCTTATAAGTCATTACCTGCCCCAGAATCATCACCAATAAGAAGACACGACAAATAAAGTAGACTTTATCAAAGAAGATAACTCCTGCAAGGAACCTACAAGGTTGTGAAGTGGAAATAAATTGTAAAGAAAGAACACAATATACCTTCAAAAAGATGTCCAAACCAACTAGCAATGCAGAAACAGCAAAGGTGCGAGTCAAGGCTTCCATCCCACTGGTATAATTTCCTTGAAGAAGAAAAGCAATCAAGCTCACTTCCAGGAAAAGCATTCCTGAGGTGGTGAAAAGAGATAGAAGGTTCCATGATAATGTCTTTCCCGAAGTACATTCCCATGTCTGTTGAAGAAACCACAATGTAAATAGCTGAAAGACTCAGCGAGCTAAACCATTCAAGCAAGAAACATATGATCCACACTGCAATAAGCACATCAATCCACTAGCCTTTTATATGACTGTCATTTAAAACTATACAAAGGTCATCTTGTCATTTAAATGAAAGGTTCGTAGCCAAAAAAAAAAAAAAAAAAAAAGTAATTCCCCCAAATTATTCTTTCGGAGAAGGGGAGAAGGAAAAAGCACCACGCTAGAAAGATTGATAGAAGATTCTGAGTTTCTGATGGGGTTGCAGGCTAGAAGTAGGCTGCAAACTTCGCAGGTTGAAAGACAAGGATGAAGGAGGAAGAAGGAATCACACTAGCCTTGTCACTACTGACTTCACTCTATTCCTTCACCACTGAACCAAATAACACATATGCTAGCATAATAATGAACTATGATTAAGACGTGCATATTCTAGAAATAGAAAGATAATACATTCAATAAGAGAAAAACCAGAAGTAATATGTATAGAATGTTCATTGTCCCCTCTAGTGTCTGCATGGAAGGGCTCCCTCAATATCGGAGCCCAAGATTTTACTCACATAAAAAAACTAACTACTACATTGGCTAGCATTAGAAGAACGGCATTTCATCGAAAAATCAAGTTCAGATAGTAGAATTACCATATCAATTAAGAGTCAGATTAGACAAGCCGGTGAAAAGTGTCAAAGTTTAACATACTTGCAGTGAAGCCCAAGCACTCGATACACAACCAAGGGTTCACAATCCAGTACGAAGTACCTAAGTCAAATTAGTAAACCTAAAATTCAGGTGGAATGTTCCCTACAAAAGCAAAATTTACCATGGAAAATATCAAAAGTATGCTATTTACCCAACAGCTACAGTAAACTCCTATCAAATGTCGTCGCTAGCAAAAGACAGTCTAGATTTATCAGATTATTGAAGTTAAGTTGTTAACAATCAACTACCTTGGAACAAGTTTTCAGTAAAAGATTTGAAGTAAAAAAAAAAAGAAAAAGGGAGATTTTCTATACTTGAAACTATTAAAGGCCGATGAGCAGGCTGCTGCATGCAAGCAAAATTGCTGATTCGGAGGTTCTCAATGTACTTTTAATGCGGTATGCACAGAGTTCACCAACATGCAAGACATGTTTTGATTACACTTCCTCATCCAAATTGCCCTAGCCTACATCTAACAGCTAAATTAAATTAGCTATTGCATAGCATTGTGAAAATTCAACCCCTGAATTACCAATATGGTATTTAAAATGAACATCCTTGGACAATTTGGTCCTAAAAAAAACAAGTGTTTCAAATTGGTCTTAGAAAAACATTTATTTGGCAGTTAGCCCCGTTGAAACGGAATCTTTGAGAAAATATAATTATAATTTTTTAAATTTTTTTTCACCCTTTTCTTTTATTTCCTTCTGTTTATTCTAATTTTTATTTTCCTTTCATATTTTTCTCTCTCCTCTCCCTCTCTCTTTCATGGCCATCCCCTTCCCCCTCCCCTGCTATACCCCACCAGCCCCCCACTACTACTCTGCCTATCTCCAAAAAAAAGAAAAAAAAGACAGTTGTTTGCAGCTGGAACCGGAGGAGGATGTGAAGGCGGTGTTGTTGGTGTTTGGAGTGGCAGATGTGGTGGTGGTTGAGGGTTCTAAAGAGGAAAGATAGTGGTGGTCAGTGGCGTTGTGACGGTGAGGGTGGTTTTCCAGAGGCGGCGGGATGGGAAAATCGGAAAATTCAACTCCCTAACATCCTTTTCACTCAATTTTCCAATTCACATGGTGCTATCTTAAACAGCCACCAGTAATCCAATGGCATTTTAGATATAATATACTCAGTTATCTAACAATCACACACCTATTTGTTTCACTAAGCCAATCTCACTTGTGAGATACCAGGTGTTGTAATGTAGTCTTATGGAAAAAAAAAACCAAGAATCATATTAACACTAACACTAGCTAACTTTGACTCAATGTTAGTGAGGAATATCAGATAAACTATACAGAGCGGTGGATTTCTAAATATATTGTTAGTACAAGGTAATTATATGGAAAAGTAATCGTCAGATATTTTGCCTTCTAATAATACCAAAGTTTTCTGCTCATTCTCAACTAAGTTAAGAGGGTTATCATTATCATTGAGCCATATTTCAATTTTGTATTATCATGGATTAAATCAAACGATCACTAGTTTTCTTGTTGCTTCTTTTTATGTTGTGATGTGGCACGAAGTAAATGCATTTGCAATTATGGATTGACAGGGGGTCAAAGGCATCAGGGTAACAGTATCATATGGTAGTTTTCATAGTTTATGACCACAGTCAATACTAGGTGGAAGCCATGGAATATGGAGTCCTTATATCTCATATCCAACAGTAACTTCTCATCTTATTCTTCCGCAAATTCAGATTTCCATAGACTTCCACACGATGCGCAAGAGTGCTACTCTTAAAACAACTACTCCCTCCGTTTCAATTTAATGTTAATGGTTTGACTTTTTGAGTCAAAGTTTACAAACTTAGACCATTAATTTGCAAAAAAGTACAATGATATACAAAGTAAAAATATAATTTTTGGATTCATCTTAAATAGTAATTTCAATTTATTATCT
>BSSO01004495.1:0-14458 GCA_030267885.1 Mesembryanthemum crystallinum | reverse complement strand
CAACCTCTCTTTTAATTATTTTATTCCAAAATCACTCTCTCTTACATTAGATAATTGTTATTTTGCTAAGGACATTTTTGGAAAAAATACCTCTTCTTCTTTCTTCTTAATTTCTGTGCCCAAAGGGTTTGTAAACGTTTGAGTTGGACAGAAGGAGTATTACCTAAAACCAAAAACAACATTTAAACACCAAATTAACTATAAAACAATGAAACTAATAAATAAGACCCAAAACATAAGAAAATAACTAAAATGACCCGCACACTCAACAAGGAATAACTAAAGAACTAGTAAAGGAGCATATAAATATGTTCTTTTAAGCACTTATCAATGGGCGTGATGTATTGTGATTGTATTGTAGCTAAAACAAAGTGAAAAAGTGAAAAAAAGAAAAGAAGAAGAAAAAATGAAAAAAGAAAAAGAAAAAAAAGGGTTGAAAAAGGAGGAACTTGTCAATTCGATTGTGCTCTTTAAAAGGGTAGTTCCTCTTGAATTTCAATTGATAATGTGGCTTTGTTTGTACTTGAGAGATGGAAAATGATGATTGAAATATATTTTGGCTGTTTGGAGTTGGTTGTTAGTTGGAGTTTCACTTTTTGCATTTTTCGCCTTTTCTGATCAACTAGGTGATTGATGTTTGTTATTTGTGAAGGAATTATGTCCTGTCAATCAAGTAGCAATTAATTGGGATAATGATATATGAATATATATTGAGATAGTAAATTCATACGATTTTAGTAATCAATATGTTTACGCTAGAAACCGCCATTGATTAATGACCCAATTGGTTATTGGGCCATAACTAACTCCGTTATGAACCTAATGGGTCACACATAAGTTAAGGAAACTGATCATGTGGAATTGGGGTTTAGAGCCCATAAGGAGATTAAAGGAGGAAGGTGTGACATGGCCTTAGAGGCATAAGCCTCATATGTGGGTAATTAAGTTATGGAAAACCTAGTGTTTCCATATTCCTCTAGGGTTGGCTATTTAAGCCTACTTAGAGTTGGTTTATGAGATACTTCAAACATTGATTGAAACCCTAAGAAATAACCTAGCCTCTCTCTCTAAAGTTCCTCATAGCCAAAGTGAGACTAGAGTTCTCTTTGCCAATCGAGCAATCGGGTTTGGTGATCAATCCATGGCAGGTGGACTTTCGTTAGAGGAACAACACTTGGGGTCATACTATCCATTGTATTGATCAAAGCATTATGTGGATTTTCTCGTTACAAAGGTATAATCTTTATGATTCATATGTTGCTATGTGTATGATCTTGTTTACATGATTATTCTGCCGATTAGATCGAGTCATGTATATCCTTCAGTTGTATCAGAGTAGTTTACACATGCTTATATAATCATGGTATGATTTTCCTTTGATTAACCTTGAATGGCATGTTTTATATTCAAACATTGAATTTTTATAGCATGTTGACATGTTTAAGATATTAAAGTTGCATGCTTTATAATTTATTTGATTAGATCAATGATTAGTATTGCATGATTTAATACAAAGTTCATATCTTTAGCATGTTTGGTGAATTATTCAATGGCTTTTGAATAGATGGCATGCTCAAGGTTATGTGTTTCAATTAGATTGAACATGTTCTTCATGTAAAAGTATGAATTTTTGCATGTAATTGGAGTTAATTCAATTAGATTGAATTATTATAATTAATTTTCATTGGATGAATTTGATTAAGCATGATAGTAATTTAATTCAATTATGGAAAGTTTCTTTATGTATAAGATATTAGGATTTTAGGATTCCTTTTTATTGTTATGCTAACTCTCCTAAATTTTGAGTGTGTAGGATTTTGGAAATCTCTTGCTTGTGTATCAAGGTTAACATTTATAGAAACAAATTAGATTTGATTCATTATTTTGATTAATTTTCAATTATAACAGAAATAAAAAAATAAATAAAAGAAAGGATTTTATTTCATTTGGGTCGAAGTGAAAATAGAGGGTTGGGGCCCAATTCCACTTGCCTATATTGGGTGTAGGTAGCGTTGCCTGCACCCTAGGATAGTTCATAAAGTATTAGCTAATGGTTCATAAGACATGCACAAAAGGTTCATAAGCCAATAGTTCATAAAACATGAATTGAAAGTCCATAGATCATAAGACATGCAAAAAAGGTTCATAAGAAACTATTAATGCTTTATATAATTACATATGTTCCTAACATAAAGAAGTAACAAGAAGGGGAACAAAAAAGGAAAACAAATGTTCCCTCTATTTTTTTTTTTTCTAAATGTCGTTTTCGCTTTTAGAGTTCGAACTTTAACCATCAATATCTCTCTAAATATATGCCCAATAATTATAGATATTTAATATTATGAAAGTAATTTTCGATATGAGTCTAAACAAATAGTTTTTAATATTGTGAATAGAGTATTTTTGTCCCAAATTAATAGTCAAACATGGACATGATAATCTAAAATGACAATAAAAAAAATAGATGGAGTATTCATATGCATATATGTTGTAGTAAAACAATTGCTGAGAAAACCAAATATTAATGAAGCAAAAGGAATAGCTATAATAAAATGGAAATTAAAACACAAACAAGTAGGAAAAATAAAAACTACAAAAAAATTGTTCATATATATGAGTATTAAATATAAGAGAAGAGAAAAAAAACCAATAATAGAATGAGACCACAACAATAACAAAAATGAAACCAAAACCATGTGTATGTAAACATAAAAGAAAAAATTACTAGCATATTTATTTTTGGCTCATTTATTTTTCTGTATTTTAGTATATTTGTTGGAACATTTTTAATCTTATAAAGGGTTCAATTGTAACTTATGAACCTTGAATTTATGATGAACTATCAGATAAGTTAGTATTATGTATGAACCTTTAGCTCATGATTTATGAACTATTGGCTAATTTTTTATGTACCTTCCGTATATAATTTATCAACTGTCCTAGGTGTAGGCAGTGTTGCTTACACCCAGGTCTAGGCAAGTATTTGCAACTTGGGCCTCTCCCCTTGTTCTGGCTGGGCCGAGAACAAAGGGAGCAGGCTGCCCCTCTTCCCATTTCTGGTTCTGGCTGAAACAAGGAGAAGGGGCCAGCCTCCCCTTTGTTTCTGGCTAGGCCGAAACAGAGGGAGGCCCAACTCCCTCCCTTTGTCTCGGCTGGGCCAAAAACAAGAGGAGTGCTGCTGCCTCTTCCCTTGTTAACGGGCTAGGCTGAGTACATAGAGGTAGGCCAACGCGCCCCGGTTCCTCGGCTAGGCCAGGAACGCAAGCCCAATTTTTAATTTTTTTCCCCCTGTTTTGATGCACAAATCTAAATTGGGTATTTGCATATTGGATTTGGAGTTCAATGATGTATTATAAGACCTATTTAGAAATTCAAAATTATTAGTTGGGTTTTAAGTTGGACTTAGAAATCCTGTAAAGTTGATAAATGCGATTAATCAACATATTGAATTTTATACTCCCTTCGTGCCGCAAAGTTTGCAAAAAATTCTATGTTTGTGTGTCCTATAACTTCGCAATTCTATATTAAATTTACATTGTGAAGTCAAAGCTACCAAATAAATAATCAAAGCCAATCAAGAATCAAACACTCAAATAGGTGCAAATCATTAATTACTCCATAATTGTATCAATCACCAAGTTGAGTAAACATGTATAATGGGGGAGAAAAAAGAAAAAAAAAAGTCAACACCCATAATAAATTCATGGTATTAAAAGAAAAAAATTTATAGTAAGTGGCAATTTATTAATGAGGGCACCTTATTTTTCACCAATTTCAGGAAGTTGCGAACTTTACGGGACAGAGGGAGTACTTATTAATTTTAAAATTCACTTTTTATGTTTATTTTAATTTAAATATGTATTATTATATATATGGGTCACCCATTCAATGAATGAATATTTTGCAGGGATGATCTAGTATGGCCCTAAAATACGGTCTGCGTACCGTTGTATTTATTGTAATTTTAAATTTAATTAGATTAGATTTAAAATTTAGATTACAAATTTTGTACTTGGATGAAGACGAAGGCCTTGGAGGAGTTCAACATTCAAGTGGGAGCTAGAAAATTGGATCTTTTAGGGTCCATACTAGAATCATATTATTGCTTTATTGCTTTAATATTTGTTACATTTATTTATTTATCTCATTAAACTAGATTTATCGCTTTAATATTAAATGCATGATTTAATTACATATTTTAATACGCCAAAGCATGTTCACCTAGTATTAAATTATGTAATGAAATTCGTCCCAAAGTAAATATTGAGTCTAAAGCCCTTCCAAACAAGAGTCACCTGGTGAATATTCGATCATGAGTGATGGGCATCCCTTAATGTGGTTCTATTACCTAATGAAAAGCCGTCTATATCTATAATTTACTTTTTATATTGTCCTTCATGCAGATATTCTAAATGATCAATTTTCTTTGTTTCTTCATGCTTAATGCTCAACACTAAGTTTCATCTCTTTTGTTGTTCTATATGAGTTTTCTTAAATCATTATGTTAGTACCATTTGAAACTTTTTGTCTCATTGATGGATCAATGTTCTAATTCAAATTTGTTATATTTTCCATATATATGTTCAATTCAAAAGACTTGTACTGATCTTTAATGGGCTTCCTTATCACCCTTTGATAGAGGAATGAAATGGTCTTTAGGGGTGCTCAAGTTTGTCTAGTGACTGTTGTTGAGAAAGTTGAACTACTCATCTCTAGAGAGAAACAATCGATGGACTATCGGGAGGGATTCAAACTTGAATGTAAGAGAAAAAATTAGATTATGGAAACATCATCAACGTGGAGCAGTGGATGGGAACATCTCCAAAATGCTTCACAAAGATTATATTATGGGATTGTGTGTATTAGTTTAGCAACATTTATTTGCTCAAGTTGTGTGACATGATCTTACTTTGTGCTATTCAAGAAATTATATAGATAGATATTAAATTTATACATTTTAGATGAAAATTTGTACATGTTATTTATATATCTATATAACTAGATTTTGACCCCGTGCGATGCACGGCATATCCTATGATAAATTTTAGCATTATTGAAAACTAATAATTTAGATGTTTGTATAAGAAGAGAAACAATTATACTGTATAACGTAGCATAAACGAAAATTAAAGATTTGCTGAACTAACATTTGTCCTTAATATCTGAGCCTATCAAATGATCATAATTGATAATAGATAAGGATATTTGGAATTGAAAACTTTTTTCCGCCAATTCATGAATAATCATCAATAATAAAGTTAAACAATAGAAAGTAATAAAGCTCATTAATTGTTCTAATTTTTTCTTACAGATATTTGCCATTCTTTTTTTTTTTTTATTATTCAAGTTGCTTTGAACTATAGTGTGAAGTTTAAAACATTGAACAGAGAAATGATACGATTATGGTAAAATAATATAATATAAATTCCAACTTTAGTGAATGTCATATCCAATTACTGGGCAATTCACTTTATTGGTATAAAGGAGTATTCAGATTATAAGTAGTTTGCATGTAAATTTAGATATGATGTCAAGTGCAATTGGTTATCTTTTTATTTTAGTAATAACATATTAACGTTCATTGAACATTATATCTTATAGATGTAGAGATAGAGTTGTCAAATGATAACAAAATTGTTATCTTCGCAGATAGCGCAATTCGATGGGGCCAAATATTTAATAAATTTGAACAAATAAAACAATGTTTAATATTTTTCAAATTCGGTTCGAAATTTGTATCCTCCTAAGAAAATGGACCTTGTTATATTTATATCTAATAGAAGATAATGCGATAAATTTTTCCAATAACAACCAGAAGAAGATGATAAATTAATACTGTAACTTTTATAGTTTGTTATGCCAAAAAGTTATTGCGAATTTCAACTATTTAATCCTTTAGTAATATAGAATTTACACAACAATATAGTTGTGGAAGCTCCATTTTACTCTAAAATAAAGAAAAAATCTTTAAATGATATATTTTTGAGAGTCTTAGAAGTTCACTATTGGTGTCTTTTGGAGAGGTTGTTTAACGTGAATGAGATTTCTTTATTTTTATTTTTATGGGGAGCATCCATGTGTACTTCGCTAATGTTTTACGCACACATATTTTAGTAGTAAATGTATTTAAATAATTTGGTTCATTATGAAGATGTCATTTATCATGACTTAGGTTATGAGTACATGTTAAATGGTCAAATACTTAATTCTCTATACATAACTAATAAAGATGACGATACCAATACCTAATAAGTTTTAACTATTGAAAAAATTATTAACATGACATATGCATCATCCAAGAAGATATTAGGTCAAATAGTTATCTTTTACATTTAAAGAAAGATGACCACTATTAATATTTGAGAAAAGGTTTCTGATCGACCAAGGGGTAAAATTACTAAAAAGAAAATTTACGCAATTAAATTTTTTAGTGTTCATCAATAATTTCTCTTTTCTTACAATCATTAATGATTTTCATTACTATCATTTTCAGAGGTTATTAGAGTTAATTTAAAATTTACCATAAAATTTGAGATATATAATGGGAAAGGAGTTGGAAGTATATATGTTTCATGATAAGAATAAAAATAAAAGAAATTTCACTCAAATAAAATGACTGACCAATTACTAAGAAGTTATTTTATTAGGATGAATGAATTAGATTTAACTTGCTACCATATACATAAATTGAATCAAACTATCTTGTCTTACTTCTAGAAATTGAGTGATAAAAATATGAACTAAAAAAGTAGAATAACTAAAAACCCATAAACTATTTGCTTAGTGGTTTAGAATTAGTTAGTAAAAAAAAAGAAAAATTGATTTTAAAGAGTTGTTAGTTTATTACATTTTTTAAGGAGAATTAAAGAGGTTTCTTTTTATGTATTTTTATTTATTTATTTTTTAAGATAAGATGTACTTTTCGAGGGAAATTTTTTAATGAGAGTGTGACATGTGGCGGTGCCTGACTTCTGTTTTAGTAATATATATATATATAGATTAGATTCAAAGGAGGTTTTTCAACCAGAGCTCGCCACTTCAACAGCTTAGGGCCTGTTCTTTTCGACTGAAACTGACTGAACTGAAACTGAACTGAACTTAATGCGACTGAACTGAACTGAACTGAACTTATCACGACTGAACTGAAGTGAAACTTAACTTAACTTAACTTAACTTAATCAAAACTTATTATTGTTATTATTGTTATTGTTGTTATTGTTATTGTTATTCTTATTGTTATTGTCACTATCATTATTATTATTATTATTATTATTATTATTATTATTATTATTATTATTATTGTTGTTGTTGTTGTTGTTGTTGTTGTTATGGAGCGATAAAATAATCTGTAAGTAAGCTTCAGGGTCATTAAAATTATGATTTTAGTTCTTTGTTTATGTATTTATAGACTTTTACAACTTTAATAATAATCCCATCTTTCACCATGGTTGCACAAGACAGTCTCGAGTGGACGCCGTTACCTTCTCTATTAGATTTTGATGACGTAAAAAGAAGTGCAGTCAAAAGAAAATGAAAATAATGATCAACCCCACGTCATCAAAATCTAATGGAGAAGGTAACAACATCCACCCGAGGCTGTTTCGTGCAACTATAGTGAAAGGTGGGATTATTCTCTACAAATATGAAAGGTGGGATTATTTTCTACAAGTCGCTGAAAGGTTGGATTATTAAAAACCAATTTTCCTACTATAAAAACATTAACTTAACTTAACTTAATTTGACTTAACTTAACTTAACTTAACTAAAATTAACTTATTGTGACTGAACTGAACTGAACTGAACTTATCGCGACTGAACTGAACTGAACTGAAACTTATCATGATAAGTTGAAAAGAACAGGCCCTTAGTTGTCTGTTTAGCTATATCTATCTTTCCATGTGGCACTAGGCACCTCTTATTAAAAGAAAAAATAATACTTCATCATGTACCTTTCCCACTAAATACATATTAATATGTATGCAATTAACATCATTATATTATATTAAAATATAATTTAATAGCGAATAATTCTCTCAACCCTCCTATATTTATTTTCTCAATTAGAAAGAAACAATTAATTTTCAATTAGAATTCAAACTAATATGAATGTTATTAGAAAATAAACAAAAGAACTAAGAATAAAAATAAAAACACAAAGTGAGAGGATTTAAGGGAAACACAAAACAAATCAATAACCATTCTTACTATTTAAAATCCATACTAAAGAAAAAAAAATTACTGGAGCATGATGCTAAAAATACGAAATATTTAACATTTTAGTACATAAAATATCAATGTATAGCCAACATGATAAATTATTTTTCCTAATATGATGAAATATGTTGTAGTGGTAACTAATTCACAACTCTCTCATATTTTTCCTTAATTAAAATGAATCATTTACAATTCAACTATATCAGAAGTCAATAAATGAAATAGGTTTTATCTGTCATGCAAAATGGTTAGAAGTTGATGGTCAAATGATTTATTTAACAAACTCTTATAAGTAGTAATTGTGTTAAATAACCTCATGATCTCAAAAGTAAAGTGGTATGAAACTCTTATAAAAATTTTATGGTTGCATATTGTGAATAACAAACTTTAGGTTCGTTGTAGGAAGGTTAAAAATCAATATTCCCACCTATATCATCAACACTATAATTATCAAATCTTAAGCTAGCATTAATCTATAATATTTCTTACACCTAAGTTTGCTTTCAAACATAATGGAAAATGTAAAACTGTTAGCAAAACTAAATTGAGCATGATGTTGCAGTACAAAATCCACCATGACAAGATCTATGAACTTTCTTTCATATTTACACTTATGGACCAAAAGAAAAAAGAAATGAAATTAGCGTGTAAAGTTGTGTGACTATTGAGTTTAAACACAACTAAGCCAACTATAGGTTTAATCCGTGCATCGCATGGGATCACAAACTAATTTATACATTGTATTGAGGATAATAACTTGGGGGGTCGTGTGCAACGCATGCGGACCAACAACTAGTTTTGTAAAATAGGCATAGACATCACTATCTAAAAAAAGATATCAAGGCACAGTTCCTGTTTTGAAAAGACGACTTCAAAGACTCAAGGCTAAAGACATGAGTTTGGGGGTATGGGTGCGAGTTAACAAGATGTTGGGCACCCAACTACACCCATGGCAAACCATGCCTCTACTAGTTTGAACTTGAACAAAATGCTACCACTCCAAATTTGTCCAAGTTGTAGAATTAACATTGTAGGTTGGAAAAATAAGTAATTGATTGAAAGTGTCCACTCTGCATGCTTTTAGATCAATTTACATGTGAAACAAGCATTGATCTTTGCACAACAAAATCAATTATATAACTTTTTAATCATCACTTGACATGCTTGAATGTCGCGTTGATGAAAAGTTTAGATCTTGCATGCAAATAATCACAAATAATCACATAATAATCTTGAAAGACGCTAACAAAATTAAACCATGATCAAGATATAATTCTAAAACATTTCACTCAAAAAAGAAAAAGAGAAATAACTAAAACATGATGAAAAGATTTAAGAAAGTGATAAAGAATTGTGCTTGGCTCTCAAGGAACCTTGGTTGAAACTTGAATCGGTTATCAATGCTCTTAAAGTTGTGCTTGAGGAAAATCTTGCTTGAGTTTGATGGTTGAATAATGGAGGATTGATGAAGAAAAGAACTGATGTTCTTGGGGAGCATTAAATGTGGTTAGGGTTGCCTCTCTTGCATTTGAGGAGTTGTATGTATGTTTTCTTGATGCTTAGATGTGTGTTTTGAAGCTTTTTGGATGTTTTTTTTTAGGCTTAGGGCTGAAAAAAAGGGTCAAATGGTATATTTATAGATGTGGGAAGCAAGGAACAAGAAGGTAGAGTTAAAGAGGGGGAAAATAGGATGATGTAGGCTCATATATGGCCCAATTTGGAGTCTAAATGAGTTGTAACAGAGCAAAACATGAAGGAGAAGTCATACATCATTTTAGGATATCACTCGGAAGCCTGAGCGGCCTTGACGTCGGGACAAGTGCATATGGGAGTGGCCGAGTGGCTGTGCTAGGCTCTCAACGGTTTCATATGCTCGGGCTGAATTTTGGAACTTCTTCGTTTGAGCTTCGGATTTGGGTTTGGTATGGACAGATAGCCTCATTATCAAATTAACATACTTTTGACATATAGTAAGCCTAATGTGTATCAATATGAAGAAAGTTATAACCCAAAAGATAGAGGGATGTTAGTTTCGAAGCACCACTTGGTATCCGGATGATATTTTTTTTCCATTTTCAACCATTACTGAGTTACTTAAAAATTCCGACCAACCACAACTTGCAAGAATAAATGGGAAAAAAAATATGAATTCTTGGACGGAGTTGTCGTTTTTGCACCAATGTGCATGAATCATGTTTTTATAAGACCCAATTGTCGCTCATGCTACTTTAAATATTCAAGTGGCAAAGGGGGTCTATTAAAAAGACCTATTTGGGATTGTGGCCCAATCCTTTGATTCTAATGGGTATTGGGCCTATTACATATCGATGGAAAAATATTCGACGTAGAATGCATCAACATAAATCCCAATTATGAACGCTTCCTTCAATGAACACAAAATGACTTCAAATCGTGGTGTGTTGTAATGATAACATTGTTTTGGACCTCAAATTTCATTGCATAGCTTTTGTTTTTGGAGTGAGTATAGATAAATGGAAGCAAAGGAGCACATGACACTCAAACATTGACATTCGATCCACATTCATGGAATTAGGTTATCATCACTAGGCGTTGAGATGGGGATGACACTTCTAAGCATCTACAATAGGATCTCCTATAAGAAGTGTTATAATTAGACTTGTCAGAACTTGATCCGAAACCGTTGATAACTTAGATAGGAATATTCGGCAAATTTTGCTAACCATAATCTTCCCATTCTTTTTTCATTTCTCTTACAAGGACATGCAAACCGGTAGAGATATTAAAGCTGTGCTCAGTCTATGCACCCGTGCACGTAAATACAAAAATCCTAAACCACACATTCCACACACTTCCTGTCTCATTCTCTGCCTCACCTCACTCTCAGGTCCCAGACCCACTCTAGAGTCTTCAAACTCGTTCGCTTAGCACCTCAATCTCAGCTCTTAGATTGCAAATCTTCATCATTTTCTACTTCAATTCCCAATTCTCCTCATCGCAGTTGCGGGTAACCCTATCTCTTCTTCTCTGTGATCGTAATTTAGATAAATATGCTTCTTTTTATATGATTTGTGAATTTGTGAGGAATCAAAGTGGGTTGCTTGTTCGATTTTTCTGCTAAATTTTGATGTGGGTTTGATTGCTTGTCGTGCTTCGTTGCTGATTTGTGTATTTGACTTCAATTTTTATTTTTTGATGTGGTGCTATTGTAGAATCTTAGGTTTCTCATATTGGAGATGCATAATGAGGTTTTATGATATGATTTTTTTTTTTCGCGAGTCAAGTATAAAAAATTTAGACAATTTACGAAACCTTTGTCATTTTTGTTTTTAGGGATTCTAGGGATTTCAATGCATTGGCTTTGTTGTTGAGCATCATAGTAATAGGTGATTTGGGTAATTATTTTGGTTGCCAACATCTTCTTTTGGTTAGAAACTTTTGGGGTTTACAACAATATTAGCCTAATTTCCAGTAGTCATTTCTTGTGCAAAATAAATGTCTCATTTCTGATTGGTGTGAATTGTTGGAAGTAAGCGCATCATTTTAAAGACAAATGATGTTAGAAGAAAGTGCACATTTACCCATGACATGCAATCTGGAAACTGGGTTGCGGTTGAATTCGGAAACAAACTATCACAATATCTTCCACTGGAAGTATTAGAAATCGTATTCAAGACAACCAGACATTGATAGTTTCTGTTGCCACATTAGCATGTAACTAGAATTTGCTCTCAATGATTTATAGCAATCAACACATGCGGTCATGTAACTCTGAAGAATTTCTTACACAGCTGAGGCCAATGATGGTTTAATTTTGCGTAATTATATATGGTTTAGGCATTACTTGCGCAAATGATCTATAAATATTTGACAACAAAAACCCTATGTGTTCCCCCGTTGGTCAAGGTCTGGTCCAGATGTTTGAGTATGACTGTATGAGTCTTATCCTCGATTAGTGTGACTAGCATATGGATTGCTAATGCGAGACCCCCAAATAACATTATTGTTATGAACTTTTCGATCAATGGCCTCTACCAACTTCACTTTATATTGATTCAAGAACCCACCTAATTGAAACTATGTCTAGGTTGCAACCAAAAAAAAAAAAAAGAAAGTATAAATTAAGCTTACTTTTTCACAAATTCATGTATATTAGAAGAAAATTTCTACATTAACAGATACTAACTTTAGAGTGTCTAATATCAATCTCACCCTTATAGTTTGGCTGCAAAATTTAAAGTTTAAGGGAAAATGTGGAGAAGTTAGAAAGAAAGATCTAAATACGCCTCTTGTGCTTGAACTTAGGTAGAAGGTGACGGTTTCCAGCGGCAGGTGCAACAAATGATGTCTACTTCAACCGTGATTCATGTGGAATGCTATTATTAGCAATTAGTTACGTTAAACAATCTAGTATATCCAAAAAAGAAAAAAATAATTCTTTTTCGAGTGAATTTGATAACATAACTCATATAGTTTCATGTAAAATGGAATTCATATTGGTATATAATTTGGTGTTTGATAACCTATAATCTCAAGTAAAAAGACCCTTTAGCAGAAAAATAAAGTATAAACAAGAATTTGGTGTTTGTAATTCTAATCATCATGGTGCATTTTGCACTTAATAGTGTTCTATAGTAAATACTCTTAAATTTTGTTTTATTATGAGTAGATTATTCTGGAACACTAGAACATGATCCTCCATGCAATAGTATCCAGATATGGTTGTTGTTGGCTTGTTATAATTGTTCATGGTTTCTTCCTTGTTGAATTTTTGTTCTGTTTTGTTTCTAAGCATTTCGTCACATTGTTTCAGTTCGTAGTATATAAAATTATAAAGAGACTAGTAGAAGGCTTTGTTAGATGAAGTGGCATTTGGTGGTAGTCATATGAACCAACTTATGCTAACTATCCAAAACTATATCTACATGTATAAATATCACAATAGTTATCACCTGTTACAATTATTTCTCGCCTTAGATATCGGTTCTATGCCAATATGCCGGCCTTGTTGCCAATTGTACTCATTAGTGTTTGGATATTGAGGGGCAGCTCTACTCTTTTTCTTTTTTTTAAATGTATTTTTGAATGTGTATGCTATCAGTATTCACAGCTTAATTTATTTAGGTAAAATTTCATTTGGGTGTTATCAGGTTTGTGGTAATACTTTTTAAGTGGTATATAGTTTTAATATTCCCATTAAAAGGTTTGGAAAAAGTTTAACTTAGGTACTGCTAGTATTAATCCGTTAGTTTAATGTGTTAAGGTAATTGACTTTATAATACATGACTTAGGAAATGTTAATTTCATCGTTCCCAAACTGCAATCAATTAGTCTTGTTCAATTTTGCAACTTACTTTTTCTCTCACATATTACTATTTATTCACTTGTGTTAGATTATTTAGCGCATTGACTAGGTAGTTTAATCCTTTACTTGTTAATTTCCATCATTTTAAGCTTCTAAACTAATAGACTAGTAAACGGCATCTAAACTAAAGGACTAATAATATAGGTTAATATTTAATCATTTACAGATTAATCCAATGGTACTTAAATGAAACTTAGGTTGAAAGCTGGTGGCACCTTAATAAGAATACTAGATAATACCACCTAAAAAGTATTACCACAAACCTCAGAGCACTCAAATGGAATTATTCTATTTATTTTTGTACCCAAGTATTTGATGAGAATGGGACATACTCAGGTTCCACAAAAAGCTGATGACTATTTATACATTATTTTATATGCAGATTGAGTAGAGAAATCGCAAATTGCGCTATTGTTTCACTTGCTGGTAAGAAACCTAAGTTTCATTTGTTAAACGGCTTTTCCACTTCATTTGACATATATGGTAATAAATAATTTTATCATTGACATAGGGCGTCAAAAGGTCAGGTTGGTAATATCAAAACAAGCCATGGCCACTACCAGTGGTCAGCCTGCATTTGCTGGGGTGCTGTCTTTGTTCCATTTGACTATGAGTTGCCATCCAAATCACTTATCGGTAATTAACTTTACAAGGATGAAGCATTCTTAGAGATGCAAATTACTCTTTCCTATATGGAAAATTGGTAACCTAATAATCTATACAAGTTTATTGAAACACACCTCCTCGCCATCCTGACCTCTATGATTGCTGTGTGTCACCTTGCGCTCTACAAATTATATCATACCACCAGAGGTAGGATGTTAGCTGTGCCCCCCGTTATTTCCCTCATCTTCCTAGCATCATTCTCGTTGACCCCTGCTTCTTGTTTCTCAGTTCTTT